>WNHD01014097.1:0-10985 GCA_011057455.1 Ganaspis sp. Gsp50 | reverse complement strand
CATCCTTCAAGCCACGGAGAAATACAAAGCGTCTAGAAAGGCTCTCTCACAAGCCATCCAGCGAAGCAAGAAAGGGAAGTGGAAAGACCTTATAAACGATTTGAATAATGATCCGTACGGACTAGGTTACAAAATAGTCACTGAAAAGATTGGTAACGGTAAATTCCCGATACTTTTGGAGCCTGAATGGGCGGAGGAGGTGATAGCAGGCCTGTTTCCGGAACATGAGGAAAGAGCCCAAACCACAATCACTGTACATGACCTAATCCCATTGTTTTCTGTTGATGAACTACAGGTTATCTTTAAGAAACTTCCAGATAAGAAAGCACCGGGTCCAGATGGAGTCCCCTCGGAAGTATTTAAGACCATTGCAAATATGTCCCCGGAACTTTTACTCCAGATGTACAACAACTGCTTAATGGCCGGTATTTTTCCAAACCAATGGAAACGGCAGAAACTAGTACTACTGGATAAAGGAAAAGGAGGAAAGTTCAGACCATCCTCATACCGACCACTCTGTATGTTGGACAACGCTGGTAAACTATATGAGAAACTCCTAAGAAAAAGACTTCGAACAGCGATAAAGGAAGGAGGCGATCTTGATGAAAATCAACACGGCTTTCGTGAAAACTCCTCCATCATCGATGCACTTATTAAAGTGAGAAAAACCGTTGAAGATGCATGGATGGGTCCACACATGACAAGAGACATCTGCGTTCTAACAACCTTGGATGTAAAGAATGACTTCAATTCAGTGAAGTGGGTTGATATATTTAGCTCACTAAAGATATTCAACAGTCCAGCATATATTGAGAAGGTTGTTAGTGACTATTTAAATGATAGAACACTGATTTATGACTCGACAGCAGGGGTAGGCATAAAATCAGTGACATCTGGACTTGCTCAAGGTTCTGCATTAGGCCCAGATCTATGGAACATCAGTTACGACGGGATTCTGAAACTTAAACTCCCAGACGGAGTTGACATCGTTGGATTTGCAGTTGACATTGTGGTAAAAGTAACGGCAAAACTCGCAAAACAACTGCTTGAAAGGTCATCCAGGATCATTAACGATTGGTTAATAAAGCACGGGCTTGAATTAGCAGCAAACAAGACCGAGATCGTAGTTCTCACAAGAAAGAGAACACTTCACGACACAATGAAAGTGCAAATCCTCAACGACATAATCAAGGAGCAAAGCTCGGTAAAGTACCTCGGAGTCACATTTGATCGGAAGATGAACTTCTGGGACCATATATCTAAAACCGCAGGAAAAGCAAAAAGATTGGTGGCGTCGTTGACTCGAATGATGCCCAACATCGACGGACCATCCGAAGACAAGTGACGATTGCTAATGAGCGTTGCCCATTCAATCATGCTTTACGGTGCTGAAGTGTGGGGAGATGCGCTGAATATAAAAAAATATAGAAAGCGAATGGCGACGGTACAACGCAGAGGCGCGTTGAGAATAGCCTCAGCCTATAGAACAGTGTCGGAGTCGGCAGCACTGGTTGTAGCTAGCGTGGTACCAGTATACTTGCTGGCGGACGAAAGAAAACGCACTTATTCAAGCAAGAAAAGAGGAGACAAAGCGTCAACTGTAGGAAGAGAGGAGCGCGAAACCACCTTATCGCTCTGGCAAGACCACTGGAATTCAGAAACAACGGGAAAGTGGACACGGCGACTTATTCCTCAGCTAAAAGTCTGGACAGAAAGGGATCACGGAGAGGTCAATTTTTACATGACACAGTTCCTGACTGGCCACGGACACTTTAATAAGTTTCTTTATGAGGCAGTCTTCACAATGCAGTAGAAAACGGGCAAACGCGCACGGACACGGGCACGTTTTCCATGCAAAATAGTCCCGTGTCCGTACACGTTCACCCGTTTCTGTTGCATTGTGAAGACGGCCTAAGATGACTAAGAAGCCAAGCCCAAAATGCGATTATTGCGATGGCGACGACGACGTCTACCACACATTCTTTGAGTGCCAAAGATGGCTAGAAATGAGAAAACAGTTGCAATCATCTTATGATACCAGAGTGACTCCGGAAAATGTCATAAACCTCATGCTTTCCAGTGAAGCAATGTGGAATGCAATTAACACATATGTTACTGCAGTCCTAAAAACAAAGAAACTCGATAAACAGCGTAGTTTAAGGGTCGCACTTAGACCAAGACCAGGCAGGCAATGAAGAAAAGAGACTGAAGTCACAGTCAGAAATTTAAAGGGCATCCAAGCAGGATGATGGGTGGGGGCCGAAGTACGGCCGTAATACGCCTATAACCAGCCACCTCAAGTAATGCGAAAGCGGTTCCGGGTGGTATGGTTGGCGTGGAAGAGGAAGGTTTAGTGGATATTGCCATATTGCCATATGGCCGAGCCCCACAGTATTCGGGTGGGCATGCCTCCGCATTCGGGCCATCTTTTTGGCCCGAACTCGGTGTCATGTCTCCTGTTTCTGCGTAAACGCAATTGCCATGAACCTCTAAACAAAAATGTATGATATAGAAATCAACTTTCCAATTTTCTTGCATTTTATCTTCATCACAAATTAAAAGTTGCTTCTTCCCAGAATTGCACTTTTCCAAGACGTTCTTCTCAAGAAGATTAGGAAGACCAGTTCCCTTTAAAATGCAAATAATGACCTACCTGCAAAGTAGAATCTTAGATAATAATAGCAGATTATTTATGAATCAATAGTGTTTATCCAGTAATGGTAACAAATTCTATGACAGTACAAGTTTTAGAACGATCACCCTTTAATATGTTTCGCATTTATATTTAGTAGAAAAATATCACGTAAGTTTTTGTTTATTTAAATTGATGTAATAAGAAACATAAAATTGGGTGAAATAGAAACTTTAATGTTTGATACAGTAGAACTTGTCTAAATGAAATTAAGTAAGGAGAAGTTTTACCTTTATTGAATCTTTTTAAGGGAGTATCTCTGCAAGTTTTAAAATTTATGTCCCTTAGTTTCAACAACAAGGAATCATCTACACACGATTTTATATTAAATTATTAGTCAAATAAAGATGATAAGTAATGTTTTGTTAATTGTAGAAAAAGTTACAAGCTTTTAAAAGTTGTCCTTCACTGTAAACCTTTTCAACCGTAATCCTAATATTTATGATTTTTCTTTGATTAAAACAAGTGGCACATCAAAATGCCTTTAAAATAGTCAAAGATTAAAATATTAAAATTATTTGGAGATTAAAGTAATGTGCTATGTGTCTTATAAAAATTATTATAATACTAATAACAGAAAACATATGTGTACAAAATTTGAAATATTGAATAATAAATATTGAACATAGGAGGTACTCCTCGAAATTCAAATAAAAGTGCGCTTAAATATGTTTTAACAGTTGTTATTTAACTGTTTTTAAATATGCTTTTTTGTATAGAATATGTCATTCATTGCACACGCAAAGTTAAGTTTTAATGTTTATTTATACATGGAAAGAATATTATGTGTGCAGATCCCTCCCGGTAATTGGAGCGGCACTAGTTATTGTTTGGTTAAGAGGTTCCCTGCTCGCGGGATAACTGAGTCTCCCCTGTTTGGGTGAAATAGTCGACTAGCAACGCCCAAGTGTGTACAGAAAACTCAGCGATGCCTTCTCAGTTGGCACTTGTCTAACTCACATGATCATATGTGTAAAACAATTGTGCTAACTGGGAAGGCATCGCTGAGTTGACTGTACCTCATGAGTATATACGCCGACTACGTGGTATTCGTCTTGTAATGTGTTTTTAATGTTTCTAATTTAATTGAGTGTACGTATGTGTACTTACTAATTTGCTAATATGAGGAACTTTTTAAGTAAATACAATTTTGAGGAATTGCATCAGGTATATAAAGGTAAGCAATATATTTACATTTCTAACCTCAAATTTATGATATTTGCCATGAAAGACTTTTAATATAAAATACTTTTCGGAAGTTACTTTTAGAAGTTCACCTAAACTTTCGTTAACTTTTACTAAATTTTATTGAACTTGCGCACAGTCTTCTGTCCATTCTACAGTTATTGAAAATTTAGTTGAAATAATATTTCAAAGTTTAGATGACTTTTAATAAATATTCATCAAACTTTAACACCTATTTATTAACAGTTCAACATTAAATGAAAAACCAGTGTTCATGTACTGAGTTTTAAAAATTCTATGATTCGTTTCTCAGTATTCATTTCAAATCAGGCAGGCTAGACATGGTCGGAACTAAAAACAAATTTTCTCTACAAAAAGTTGTTTTTAAAGGAAAATTAGACGACACGTGTTTTTCTGTTTTGACGAAAAAAATTTTTTTACTGACCTAGCAGGATTTCAATTCTCTAAGTCTAAAACGTGGTTTTATCGAAATTTAAGAAAAAAAAAACATTGTAAGCGGCACAACTTTTTCATTAATTGGACTATCTTATTGTTTCTTTTGAGAGCAGAATGAGCTTTCACTCTTCTTCAAAATTGTGGTGGAAAATTTTTTTTTGTAAATTGTCTACATAGTAATCAATGTTTTCCATTAGAATTTAAGTCTTGCCCGATGCTGGTACAGGAGAAGACAGTATTTTTTTTGTTTTTATAAAGAAAAATTTCGTCTTTCTTGAAAAGTGCACTACTAACAGTACCGACAATAATTATGTGAACCCTTAAGTCATATTAAAAAACAATTGAGGTAGACATTTTTTTAACAAAGATTTGGATAGTTTAGAAAATTTCCAAAATATTGAGCCATATTAGACGGCTCTTTCTACAGAAAGACCGTCAACTCGAGTGAATCACCTTGGGAATTCGACAATGTAGGAGCTTGACAGTTCAACCCATTACTCAAAAACTAATTATTATTTTTGAAGTTTTTTTCATTTAAATTGAAGGGAAAAATGTGATGATTATTTAAGTGAAGTATCATCTATTTTCATCAAGTTTTCTGCCATAGGCAAAGAGTTGAAGTTGAAGTATGAAATTTTCAAGATTTTGAAGAATTACATGAATTTTTACTCGTGATATTTAAAAACTTTTTAAAGCTATTAAAATATAATATGGCTCATTATTTTGGAAATTTTATAAGCTTTTAAAATCTTTTCTAAAAAATTGTCTACTTTCATTTTTGGCTGAGAAATCGCAGTTTAAAGATAGTAGTCTTTTTAATAGTGATCGACGTAAGCGCTCGCATAATTATGGACGGTACTGTACCAAAAAATTTTTCAAATAAGAGTTGTTTCTTTTTACAAGATGTAAAAAATTATCTCAGGACGTTTTTCTCTATCTCACATTTTTCAACATATCGCATATATTACCTTTTTACTCGCATTCACGCTTCTCTATGACCAATAGTCAATTGTATAGAAGGTATTTTTTTAAATTTAGCACTATGTAACACAATTTTGCAAATCCTAATAGAAAAGTAATTTTGTTGTTTTTCTATGGCAACATGGGATTAATTAATTGTGCTATGCAAATTGTGTTTAACACTGTAATTTCTGTGAACAAAAAGATAATATTGACTATATAAAGGGCATTATTACTGAACTGACCCAGTTAAAAATTAGAATGACTTGTAACTTCAATAAATTGTTGCTGTACATGACAGTATCAAATCCCTGCACTATTAGCTCTTTTTCAAAAAAGAAAACATTTGTATGAAGTAGAATGGGTTGAAGCTTTGACTATTTGAATAAAATTTTTGACATTCGATAAAAGATAAAAAGAAAACATAAAAAAATGTCCACAGTTCTCAAAAGTGAAAAATAAGACTTCATTTTGAAAACATTGGGGTTAAAAATTTTATTAGAAAAAACTTGGTTTTATTTGCATGAGAAATGTTTTAAAAATCACTTTACATAAATTAAAATCTATTAAGTTAGTACCATACTAATACTTATGGACTCGAAAATGACGGTGTCACTCAAAAATTCAGAACTTCAACCCCCTTTACTTTGTACAAATTTTTGCGAAGAAGCTAATATTGCAGGGATTTGATACTGTGATGTACATCGATAATTTATCAAAATAACAAAACCTTCGCAAAATAAGCGAGCGCAGAAGCGCTCGCGTAATTCTTGAGAAATGAAATATGAAAAATATGTTACATGAAATACTGATATGATTTATTTTATTTAAGAAAGTATTTGAATAATATTTTATTTTATTTATACACTTGTCAATATCACAGTTACGTGATTACAAGGGAGTTTCGCATTTAAACATTCACGCAAATATAAATAGAGAATCATATCACAATTACCAACAAACAAACAAAAAAATTAAAATTAGTTAATTATGACCTAATTCCATACGACTAGTTAAAACCTTAGTAAACGTATTAATAAATTGTTTAATCAGTGCTCGGTCATTAGTCGACAAAACATTCAACCACTTATTCTCGGGCGCAAGACTCTCAAGTTTACCGTTAGTAACAAGATCGAACAAATGGCTACAAGCAGGACAATTAGCTATAATATGATACATACTTTCTTTCTCCGAATAGCAAGAGGCGCAAATTTCGTCAGGGTGGAAAGTAAACTTTTTATTATCAAAAATAATTCTAGCAGCATGAACGTTAAGAAGTCGACATTGTGCGAAAATTCTTTTGTAAAAAATTGGTATATTTAATACTAAATATCCATGCTTCCAAGAGTCGTTAAAAAGATAAGGATAGATCACGAGACTCTTAGAATTCTTGAGACTCTCCAAGTCACGTGATTTAATAGTCTAAGCAAAAGTCTCGAGGACAAATCCTTCGTCAAAGCAAAATGAGTTTGATTTCATTCCAAGCCAAAGGGCAGCAAGGCCACATGGTTCAAAAATATAGTTTTTTAAATGAAGAAGCCAGTTAAGTCTATTGTTCGGTTTGTTTTTTGCCAGATTTAGTAACTTTACAAAACAAATCCTGGGGTACCGAGAATCACTCATTGCAAAAATTTTATTTATCCAGGATAGGTTCATTTTGAAAATTTTATATGCTAGGTGTAAACTATCCGTTTCCAATCTTACTGCGTAGTTTGGAGTACAAATAGGGAGATTCAGCAGTCTTTTGAAGAAAGACAGCTGGACTCTCTCCATCTGCTCAAGAAAGTTTACACCCCAAACTTGACATCCGTAACATAAGACACTCAATGTGAGGCTCTGAAAGAGATTGACACAAGAAGTCCATGAGCTTGCCCCGACCGAATAAATCGTCCTCAAGACCGAGCCTGCCGCAGTGTTAGCGGCACTAACAAATTTATTTGCTGCAGACGAATAAGAGCAAGAATTATGAAACGGAACCCCGAGATACACATATTCACTTACCACCTCAACGCAACTATTGCCAAATTTGAATGATCTAAAATTTTTTGCCTTTGAGTTACCGGAATTAGTGAATATTACAAATTTGGTCTTATTAACATTAACCTCCAATTGATTCAATACACAGTAATCATACAAAGCATTCAATTTTTTCCTAAGCTCAGTAGGTGAGTCTGCGAGCAGCACATAGTCATCCGCGTAACCGAGCATGAGTATCTCAATGATAATATCAACCGAGATTCCTCTGCACCCTCGCTCAATAAAAATTTTTTCCAAGTCCGAAATAAATAATAAAAACATTAGTGGACTAAGCACCTCTCCCTGTAAAACATCACGCGTTACATTAACATTTTTAGTTGCTCCATCATTCGTTCTAATACTAGTTGTTGCCTTTGTATAAAAATCTCTCATAATATTAATGATTTTAGAGCTGAGTCTTAGCGAGTATAATTTATTCCACAAAAGTTGATGAGAAACTGAAGAGAAAGCCCCTTTAAAATCAATCAATGCAGCATAAACTACTGAGCCCGGGTTATGCAAGTGTATTTGAATATTGAATTGCCGAAAGATTAAAAAGATTGTCTAGACAGCTTCTTCCTTTCCTGAACCCCGCTTGGGATTCAGGGATAAGGTTCCTATTTTCTGCCCATGCGATAAGGCGGTTACAAATGACTTGAGTAAAAATTTTGGCGATGCAATTTACCAGAGTGATCGGCCTGTAGTTATCAGGATTCATTGAATCACCCTTTTTATAAAACATAACAGTTGATAAATTGCCCCATTCTTTAGGGACTTTCTCTGTATCAAGAATCCTATTAAATAAGTTAGTCATATATAAAACCCAATTTTGCGGCAGATTTTTAAAAAAATTATTATTGATTCCATCCAATCCCGGGGCTTTCCCCTCTTTACTCTTATGTAAACAGAAAACAATCTCCTCATATGACACCCCACAATCAAGCTCCTTAAGAGAACGACGCATCATAACAGTATCCGCAATCGAGATACACGCAGGTTATGGAAAACATTTCTGCAGGAAAAGCTGCCAAGTGTTTAAATCAATGCACGACTGTTGGAGTACCTTTGGTTGGGACGCGTTGATAACCTTCCAGAATTGAGAAGCGGATTTACAGTTATATACTGCATCAAGTTTGTCATTATCATACTTTTTTTTCTTTAAATTGATAAATTTTAAGTAATTATTTTTTATTTTATAGTATTGATTTTTGGAAAAGTTTGAAAAATTATCACGTTTACAGGTCTTCAACGCGTCCTCGACACTTTTTTTCGCCGTTCTGCACTCAGTATCCAGCCAAGGTTTACTTTTTATACAACCCTTGTTTAAAATGTGTTTACACATGCCTAAATTCGTAGCAACTTCTTTTATTGCGGAGATAAAAATTGAATTAAGATCATCTACTAGACGAAAATAATTCGGCCTTTTCATAATTAAATTGAAATTTAGTTATTTCTTTATCTGCGCTTTCATCAATTAAAAACGATAGATTTAAAATTAATGGAAAATGATCAGAAGAGTGAAAGACTTCTAAATTCTGAACAAAGGGGAGGGCCCCAGGAGAGCACCAAACCAGGTCTATCACACTTGCACCATTTGGACCAATAAATGTGAAATTAGCAGGTATGTCACCTGAGCAGCGACCGTTTAAAAGAATAAAATCATTTACTTCTAGATTATTAATAAGCAATTTACCTCTATGATTCAGAACTTTATCTGAGGAAACTCTTTCAGTACAAACAAAATTAGAAAATTGAAAAATGTCGGGATCCAATTGGTTCAAGTCTGCAACCCTAGCATTAAAATCTCCACCTATAATAATCGGAGTGCTTGGAAAATCCGAAAAAAACATGTTAATCTTACAGTTAAAACCATCCAAAAAATTGTCCAAGCACTCTTCAGGGGCGACATAAATCAAACCAAGTATAAATCTAACATTATTTGATACCAAATTAATTATAACAAATATTTGATTGTTGTCATTTGAGACTACCTGCGCTGTATACAGACTTGAATTGTATGCGATGAGAAGGCCACCCTTAGCTCTGCCATTCTTGTGGATTCTTGTTGCTCGAGCCTGCAGGAATTTGAAAGTGTTGTTATTTAGTATAGGTTTAACACTTTCCGTTTCATTCCAGGTTTCGCAGATACATAGAATGTCCTGAGGGTTACTGCTGTTCCTGATGTCGTCTAAGTTTTTAATTCCATGCGCATTCCAGAAAAGCACTCTTCCTGAGCTTGAGTTATTGCAGCTGGGATTCTGAGATTTTTTCTGTCCGTTTCTTCGTTGCTATTCTTTCTAGGACAACTTTTTAGCTGTAAGAGTACGTCTGGATTGCGTTGGTTCTAGGGCTGACGTGGGGGTACCCAGGGACAGAAAACTTTCCATCGATTTCACCTTGTCTGTTACTTTCTGAGCCTTCGGCTTCCGTCCTCTTTTTGACCTTGTTAAGTCAGCGATCTGACTGGGAGAGCGATTGTTAGTTTGAGGGGAGTCCGCAGAATCCTGCTCATCAGTCCTTCCAGCATCTTGTTCCGGTGGAGGAGGTTGCGATGTTGCGTGACTTACTTTAGGTCCGGTTGCAGAGTTCTCCAGAATTTGGATCCTGTTATTAACTAATTTCGCCTTTATACCAGCATCTTGCATTTTATGTACTTTATGCAACAACTGTCTGCGCTGTTCTCTTTCTTCAGCGGTGCGGTCGTTTGTTATGAAAAGGTTGTTATTTTTCAGTTCTTTCACCTTTGCAAATGCTAACTTCACCCATCTTGCACCAATAAATTTGATTTTTATCGGTCGGTTGCTTTTAATTTTTCCGCGACGGAAAGCATCTTCAATAGCTAACTCAGGGATATTAAGATCAATGTCTTTAAAAATTTGACCTATCGCATGTATTAGATCGCTGTTAATGTTATCGGCATCCTCAAGATTAAAAAGAATAATATTTTTTGCACGTTGAGATTTGTCGAAATGAGTAATATTATTTTCAACAGAAATTATTCTCTTTTCTTGCTTGTCGAGTTTATTGTTCAGCGATTCCAAAATATTATTATTCGATGAAATTCCTTTCTTCATTTCTGTTTGAGACAAGGAGAGATCACTGATTTGAGTAAACAGTTGATTCCATATCTCTTCCTCTTTCGCAGCCATTATAGATAATTAGCAACGGAACAATAATAAGAGAAGAAAACCGTTATAATAAAATCCCTTCGAGAGTCAACGGCAAGTGCATCCAAAGCAACATAACACCACCAAAATTAGACGCAAAGGCACATTGCATTTAACAAATAAAACACCATACAGTCAATCAGTTCAATATAGCCACCGTTCGTATGTTTGTCACCAGAAAAAACACGTATTTAAAGACACAGTCCGACAGCCCGCTTTAAACTGCCGCACAAACACCAAGTAGTTCAACAAATAAAAAAGTCACAAGAACCATCAGTCACAAGTTCCGGTAAGAAGGAGTATAAAAGCATAAAGCACTCACAAACAATTGCCACACAATTCGGAAAATATTTAATTAGAGCGCAACTACCAAACACGACCGCACTCTGCGACAGTTCGAGCGAAACTCCGAATAATATTTTATTTCGTTACGGTATTCCTGAAACCCACGTGTAACATATATTGAAATCAGAAATAATTTCATAGTAATTTTTAATTAAATATGTAAT
>WNHD01014089.1:0-10241 GCA_011057455.1 Ganaspis sp. Gsp50 | reverse complement strand
TCTTCCGACAGTTCCGAGGGTGGATCAGGGCTCCAAAAATAAGGGTTACTGGGTTTTTAGTGGGTCGGGCCGGTAGTAGTTCGCCGGTTATTTTTTGTTTATATTTTTGTTTACCAACCCCACATACCCTCGAATTCGGCCCCGAGGGATCTGTATGCAGATTTTCCCAAATATTCCCTAAGCAAAAAAAAAAAAAAAAAAAATTTTAAATTACTAATTTCTCCAAGTTTGTCTTTTAACAAAACTTTAAGACTGAACAAATTTCCAATGTCATCATTCTGAACATTATTATTATCATATATTATACAATTATATTTGAATGAATTGCAATTCAACGAAATTGAAAACAGTTCACATATTAATTAACAAAGTTTCTGTGAATTAATCTCTTTCAAAGGAGTTAAATTGAAATACTCGAAAAGTTAAGATCAAATTTTATATGCACTTTTAAATATTTAAAAAATGTCTATATTGAAAATGAAAAAAGTTGTTTTAAAAAATACGAAAAAAATATTTGACAATATTAATTGAAATTTTTAAAAAATATATAATTTTAAAATTATTATGGTTCTTGTCCCGTCTAATTCCCTTTCGAAACCACATCATTAATTAAAATTATATTTATCAAGAAAGTTAATATTATATACATTATATAGGTAAAAGATTGATTCTTTTTAAGTTAACTATTATTAAAATGAAGTGAACAACATTTTGATTTATTGAATTTAAATAAAATGAATTTTAAGAAAAATTGTAAAGTGGGCGAAACTTATGACTAAAGTTTAAAAATATGATTTTTATTAACTCTTAATGACAAAATAGTAATGAAAAAATTATTAAAAATATAAGTTACCTACTTGAATTACTACTGTTTGATTTAAATGGAAAAGAAAGTAACATTTAACTTTCTTTTCATTTGTTACACTGATCAATATCTTAATTTTCTTTTATTTTAAAAATAATTTGATTTTAATCATTTAATAAATATTATAATTTCTCCGCATTGAATTTTTTTAAAAGTACGTGGTTTCTCAAATTATATTTTTAATACAATAATTTGTCCTTAAAATTCAACGCTGGTAAGTCATAGACAATCTTTTGCTTAATAAAATAAGCCATTATTATTTAAAATCAGTTTTTTTAAAGAAAGACCTCACGAGCGAGAATGTAAGAAATGTTATTTTAAAATGTTACTCTATCTTCCATTTAAATCAAACAATAATAATAAAAACGCGGCTTTTTATTTAGAAAACAGATTGGAGAACACTGTATAATAAATATTGTTATTCAGTATTTCATATTGCATATTTATTACGTAAAACATATTTTAGAAGTACCATTAAATTTCGGTTAATATCCACGCGACTAATACCTTGCAAAATTTTAGATGATATTTAATTTGATTTTTACCTTTATTTTAAAAAGCCGCTCTTTAATATTGAAATAAATAAATAAATTGATTGAAATATTGAGGTACTAAATTTAACTTCAAAATTTAAATTTTGGTTTTTGAAAGTTTTGCTATAAACTTTGTTCACTGGACATATATACAATAACATAACCAACGCAACTCTTCGGCTTTATGTGGATTAAAATTAAATTTTAGAATAAGTAATAGAAATTTTATCATTATTGATTTTGAAAATTAATAATTTTAATTAAAAGATAATATTAATCAACTTATTCTTCAATTAATTAAAATACATTACATTTTAAATCTTACCAACTGTTTTAGTTTTAGTGCTGGATACTTTACAAAAAAATCTGTTGCGCTCATCTTTTTACAGGTTTCCATTCGTATGTCTCTAGTTTCGCTTAAGTAACTTTTTAATTCTGTTACGTTTATATGATTTTTATCGCTATTAACCACCTGACACATTTCTTTGCAAAGAACATTATGTGCAGCTAGTGCAGCATCTTCTTTGGAAGCCTTAACTTTATTGGACTTCAAATTTTTTAAGCAAGAGTGCATCCGTGCTTCTGTCTGAATCTGTTAATAAAAATTTATATTTAAATAAAAGTTATACATATGAGCACAATAATTTATTATTCAAAATTATTTTATGACACATAACTAGTAGGGAAAAGATGGAAAATACGAAAAGATTAAAAAAGTTTAGTTTCTTAAGGTTTATAAGGTTTGGAATAACAGATTTATATTTTGGATTAAAGGTTGAGTAAATAAACTTTTCAATTGGTTATATTTATAATAAACTGAATTTTAGATTAATTAATATTTTTATAATTTCCAATTTTAAACAAATTTAATAAATTTTAATTTTTATTAAACGAGTGCCAGTATAATAATAAATAAATTCAAATATTAAGTAATAAAATTTTTATGAACAGTATAAAAAACGATTAAATGAAAATTTCATGGGTTGAAGTCGAAATCAATTTAAGCTACTAAAATGATATTTAGTAAATAATAAAATTATAAAAGTAATAGTAAAAATTATAGTAGTTAATAATTTCATTAAAGAATGATTGAAAGAGAAAGATTGATATAAAGTGAGCTTTAGAAAATAGGTACACTGTAAAAAAAGAGAGTTAAAAACTAACTCCCAAGGGGATTCTATAAAAGTCGCACTCTTTTGGAGTTAAAGAAAAAGGAGTTGAGAGAACATGATAAAAATAATGTTCCATTTTAAGTCATAAGAAGTTTTTTATATTGCAAAACCGTGTTGAAGAAACAGGATTTGATTTATTCAGTTAAATTTTATATTTAGTATGATTAAAATATATCAATTAAGTGAATTAACGGAAAGAATTTTTTTGACAGTCTGAGGTTAGGTTAACTTTACTCCCTTTTCGAGTTGATAATTAACTCCCAAAATGTAACTCACAGCTCCAATAGTCTTTAACTCCTTAATTTTTTACAGTGTAAAATTAAAAATTAAATTAAATTAATTAAAAAATTAAATTTACAAAAGAACTCTAAATACATCTCACAGAATAAGGTGAGATAAAAATATACCCAAATATGAACTTTCTATTGTTTAAAAATAAAAAATGTATATTATAAATGGAACCTTACATGTCCAGTACCATATGGTCCTTTTAGGAATTTATAATTATGTATTACATAATAAAACTGCCATCTCCTCAATTTCGTGCTTCTGTGGATCGAAGTTTGTAGCACGGAACATCCTCTGACATGTTTCACGAATAATATAATTTTTTTGACATTGTTTTAAATCAACATTAGCTTTAATCAATTTTTCAAGTTGATTGGGAAATGTCAATGGAACCAATGTTTTGAGGTAAATCTTAGAAATGAGGAAATCCGATTTTAATTTATTATTAATTGTTTAAGTAACTAATGAATGGGGTCATCCACATGTTACGTCACGCAAAAATTACAATTTTTGGAAACTCCCTCTCCCCATGTCACACTTTTGACATGATAAAATGTTTAATATAATGCAGGTTGTCACAAATCTCGAGACCTCCTTCCTCCCTAGAGTGTGACGTAATATGTGGATGACGTGGAATATTAAACATTTAACAATATTAATATACTTACTTCTTCTCTTCTTTGTATAGTACTTCCTTTCTTAATTACAAAACTATTTTTTCTCTGAATTCCTGAAGTATGGGCTAAAATGATGCCCTGTTTGTGAATTGTAGGTGGAACTTCTCCTACCAATCCAGAAACAGATGGAGATTGCTCCATACCATCTGAATTACAATTTTCTGGTTCAGATTCTTTACTATCACTAATTAAAACAACTTCTTTAACAGTGTTATGTTGAGTTTCATTTCTTTGCACAGATTTAAAACCAATTGTATTTCCTTGCACAGACTCAAGATTAATTGTGTTTCCTTGCACAGAGCTGCGTTCAATTTCAATAACTTTATCATTATCATTATTTGACATTTTTATGTGCTTCACTGGGAAGCAACCGCAATAAAAGCAACACGATCCTGACACTGCTGGTAGTTCATATCTTTCGCAATCTTCACAAATAGAACAACGGCCCCTTTTAATGCCTCTTGCATCTTCGACGTATGCCATCTTCAAAATATGGACAATTCCCAACTAACAGCTGCCTTTCTATTTGCTCTATGGCTAATAATTCAAGATTGCCATCCCTGGTTGCCATTGAATGTTAGCCATGGAGCAATATTAAAATGTAGAAGGGCAATCGTTAGTTAGGAATTGTTTAGTAACAAAATGTTAAAGCTTTTATTATTCACCTTTATGCAACATCTTGCTACATGCGCAGGCTGTCGCCATGTCTGAATGCGCCTTAAGACGCATTCACTATCCACTGCAGACGGTTTATTTCTCTTTTTAATTGACAGATATCTGTCATTGAAAATTGCTCACATTATATATATTTTATAAATAAATAATATAAAGTTCCTTCAAATTAATCAAAATATCATTAAAATAAAATATAAGCAAGTGATATATCTGCAATTGGATATTCGCTTTTAGTAATTTTCATTGGAAGGAAAGTATGACAGAGTGTAATAAGGGTAATAAGGCATGTAATAAGGATTCTTATTTTTCGATTTACTTAAAGTTTTGTTTTATTGAAGTTATGTATGGTTCTTTTTTATTTATTCGAAAAGTAATTTATATTTTTCTTTATAACAGAGTTAGAAATACATCTCATCTGTACAACACATTGATTGCTCCCCTTTTATTCACGAGTTCAAGAAGGTCTTCAATTATTATCTAAGCAAATAATTTTAAAACGATATTTGTTAGAATGGAAACAGGCTTTTGCGAGCAATCCAAAATAATTTGAAAACTCCAAATTTAATCAATTAAATGTTATGTAGAAAGTGAATGTTTTTCTTATCTCAAAAAGAGCATTTAAAAATATTTAAAAACCTTAAAACTACTTTTTATTGATATTTATTTTATATTTTGTAGAAATGTAATTGTTTTAAAACAAATCATATTGCTAAAGACTGTCCCCATGAATATGTGCAGTATATATTTTGAAGAAAATAAAGAAATGTTAGTTTTATTATAAAAAACAGTCAAATCTTGAAACTAAATTAAAATAATTAGCAATTAAATACATTTTTTATATATATTTATGGTTTTTCATGTTTTCCAAATCATATGTGACGCGTCACGAAGAATTGTACTCAAGAAACAAACGAATTTAGGTTATGTTTGGTGGTGGTTTTAACTTGATTTAGCATTCCTTTTTAATTATCTGTTGACAGGAACAGCTTTTCTCGACAGTATATGAAAAAACTATTCAACGAATACTGTTTTCTATTTCAGATAATTAAAAAGGCAGCTTTAATCAAGTTAGAACTACAACGAAACATAACCTAAATTAGTTTACTTCTTGGGTATCTTTCTTCGTGATGCGTCACATATTTTATAAATCATATTTTTTTATTCTTTTACGTTATATCAACAAATTCTGGAAAATAATACATCAGAAAAATAAATGTTGCACTTAAAATATTTTAGACAATTTTAATTCAAAAACTTTATTGTTAAATAAGTAGGTTTTGTTATATTTAAAAAGTATGCCATTTTATCCTGCTGCAGCTACCTCAAGAGAGCCAAAATGTACCTAATTTTCAACGCAAAATATTAAATGCTTTTCCAAAATTCGAATGGTTTTATTCTAATAATTATTTAAATGGGATATGAAGCAATAATAAACTTATATTGTTTTATTTTTTTCTTTTAATTAACTAAGTTCTTAGTATTCTATGGATGAAGAGCCGTCTTGTTGTTCGACGAATTTTTCATGAAGTAAGGAGTCTACAAAAAGAATGGATCGTAATAAATATAATAATAGTAACTAACATTAAGATTGAATAAAAAAAATACAGGAAAAATTGTGTTTCTTCAAATTTTATTTTCTAAGAACACCTCTTCTCATTGTCAGATACCTTGGATAAAAAAATACCATATTCCATGGGAGTTCTAAATTAAGATTACTAACATCTACTATACTTGTTACATTCAAATCTTTTGTTGCTTTATTCTACAAAAAACGAACTAAAATCAGTAATGATAAAACTAAAGTATGAATTTAAAACATTTTTAAGCAGAATTGATAGTTGCAAATTAAAAACTGACAAACTGACAAATATCACTTTATCGCGTTCAATTAATAAATGTGCAAAAATATATGCATAGTTATAAAGTTGATTATTTAAAAAATATTGTAATTTTAATTTCTAGATTTCATCTGTAATTTAAACAAAACATATCACGCTGAAGGTTGTTTGCAGATTATCAGGCTTGTTATTTATTATTTCTTAACTCACACTATTAATAAATAGATAGACTTATATGTCAGTGAAGATTTCCCAAAGCTTTTTTTACAATAATCACTTTTTTACCTCGACATTGATGTGAATGAAAAGCTTCGTGAGATAATAAGTCCTCTGCAGATACTTTAACGAATTCGTTTTTGATTTCAATTTCATATGCAATTATTGACACATCGTGCTGCACAGTTGAAACCTTCTTACATACGAATGTAGGTATCTCATTCCCCAGTACAATAGTGTGTAAAGACACGAATTCTGGCAAATTGTCTTGGCTGTATCTTCTAACCAGAAAACATTTATTCGCAACATATTTGATTCCATTAATTTTTATCCAAGAGCTGGTGCGCAAATTTCTTTCGTTTGCAAATAAATGACCAAAAGCTGAGTCTTGCATGGATTCTGTATTCTGTGGACCAAATTCAAGTTCTCGTTGAAAATTTTCTTTCAACACTGCTGCTTGGAATAATTGGTGTTTTCGTGCTAATGTTAGAGGTAGATTTCTGTATGTTCGTGCACATTGAGCATACCTTTTGAACCACTGATGTTTTGCTTCTGGCCTTAAAGATGAGTAGTAAATGAGAGGTCCAAATTTGACAATCATACGACAACGATGTGTCAGAAAGTGTTGCTTTGGTGTTAGATTGCGACCGTAAATTGACTTGAATTCTTCTAAATATTCTTCAATGCAACTACTTAAGTAGTTCAAGTTCCTTTCTGTTATTTGATCTGCAAATGAAATATTTATGATTTCCAACAGTTTAAGGAAATTTTTGAACTGCGACAATCCTTCTACTTCTGGAACAGCATCTACTAGAATAAGTGGTAATATTACCAGTAGTTGCCACATTTGAGCTGCATTCTGCTTAAATCCTTTTTGTTCGTCTGTTAAACATGCTTCCTTAATAATTGAAGGTTTTGAAGATATTTCGGAGTAGCCATAATCATAGTTTTGAATTAATTCATTTAGTTTCTGAACTGAAATCAATTTTTGGACTACACATATTTCCTTCAAAAAGTATCTTACTGTCAAAATTCCAACTCCAAGTAAATCGTCGTGTGCTATATCTGGAGGTGATGAGGTTGTCACATGGAATCCACACAGTTCATTCAAAACACACCTTTCATTGATACCATAATTAGTACTTAATTCTCGCTTTTCAGGTTCATCTGCATTTTCTATCATCCCAACTTGGTTATCATGCTCTTCAGGAGTCCTAAGCTGTGTCTCGTCTTCCTTTGTCATTGTCCTTACTTCTTGCAAAGATGCCATACAATATCTGCAAGGACAATTTGCTACAAATGAAAGTTTAAGACCACAACACTGGTGTATGGCAAGATTGTCACCAATTAATACTGAAATAGTAGCATAAAGCGCTAAGTCATTATCAAGATCAACTCCAATTTCAACTTCCTTTATGTCATCAACCAAATATCTCAATATAGTTTGCATTCCATATTCAAGAATAGTCTTATTGCGGACAATCGCTACTAAATTAATGAATTTAGTAAGGGAACTGAAGGCTGGTGACATATCTTCAAACATCCAATAGAACATGCCAAATTTTTGTTCTCCACTTGATTTTGAACCTGCAACGTCACAGACATCTACTTCATCGTAGTACAATTTCAAAAGCAAGGAATTTGGTTGTCTCAATCTGTATGGATGTTCCAGAAATTGAAGACCATCCGCATAAGATGCTAATACATTGTCCGTGCGTTTTTGTTTCAGGCACAATATATCACCAAATGTTTCATTGGCAATATATTTTTTCAAGACACTTGCAATAGGAATATGTATTAATTCATCGGATTTCAGTTTAAACCTCTGGCCTCCTTCATTAGTTGCACTACAGCAGGCTCCAAAATTTCCACCAAGTTTTATTCTGCGTGGCTGAACAACTCCAAACTTTGATTCAAAGTATTTGTCTTGCTTATATATAGTGTCCAATCCTTGTGCAGAATTCACTCCGTCGACTGTCTCTTCTATGGAAACATATTCTGTAAGACGAATACCGGCATTTTCAATTAAAATCTCGTCCACCTTTTCTAAATAGAACCGAACAAAACTCTGTACTACAGTTTGTAGGTTCCTTAATATCCCAAGAACTTCACCATTTGTGGCTCTAGTTTGACTTCTTATGTACAAAAGGTACTGTCCAATCATTTCCTTCTGCGGACTGTCAAAAATGTCGTCAATATTATCTCCTTCATCTTCATAGCCATCTCCAGGATCACCGTTATCTGCAAGATCATCACCATCTTGAGGATCATCATCATCTCCAGGATCACCGACATCTCCAGGATCATTATAATCTCTAGGATCAGCGCCAGGTTCATGGTCATCAATTGCACCATAATCTTCAAAATTTACATTTCCGACATCAACATCATCATCATCAACATTCATAGGGATATCCATCTCGGCATCATTGATGGAAACTATATTAAATACAGGATTCATTCGTCTATGATGTCTATGTTTATGCGATCTGAGAGAACTTTCATTAGAATAAGTAGCATTGCATCCCATGTAATCACATTTAAATTCAATTCCTCCAATATGAGCCATATTTATGGTGGATTCTCCAATAAATAAAATTTGATACTTCAACTCTAAAATAAATTATTCTTATATAAGTATTATCAAACGAGGTCATCTAATTTAATTTAGATTATAAACACTAAATGTACATTTATGGCATTGTTTCTCAATCGTCTAAGACCAAAAAGAGTTATGGTATTGGATTAATACTTTGATAAATTAAAGTCCTATATGAAAGTAATAAATTCCTAACATATTAACTTATTAAATACAAAATTTTATAAAGTAGTGGGAGCATTCAAGTTTCTATGTCTTATCTCTTTTTTCAAAGATAATGCTTAGTTTTTTATTTTAACCTATTTGCGTATTTCTTAAAATTTATCTTGTTGGCATTGGAAAGCGTAGATTTTTTCAATAAAATGTGTACCTTTCATATTGGGATGTCTGCAAGTTGTATTTTATAGAAAAAACTTTTAAAAGTGCATGGAAAATGTTTTAAAATTCACTATATACCTAAATATTACAATCCGTAAAGTTTTGAAAAAATTACACGATTCTTCAATAAGCTATTCTTCAATCCTAACTACTTTTTACAATTTCCTGTTGTATAACTTAATATTTTAAATAAATAAATATATCATATCAATTAATAAATTATTAATAAATGTGATGCTCTCAGAACAATGGGACCTTGGAAACAAACGATTGTAGATTATGTTTGATGATAGTTTTCACTCGATTTAAATTTCTTTTTAAATTATTTACAGCCGCAAACGGATCTTCTTGATATGCTCACACAAAATATTCATAAAAAGACTTTTGATTGTAAATAATTAAAAAGGAAGCTTTAATCAAGTTAAAACTAGCAACAAACATAACCCATAACTTTTGCTTCTAGAGTCCCTTTATGTCGATTGCTTCACAAATTACATACTCAATAAATAAATATTATAATCCGTAAATTTTTTAAAAAATTTTCCGATTTTGAATATTACTTCTATACGTAAAACAGCAAGACTTTAATCCCCACTGCATTCTACAATTTTTTATTAAATAACTTAATATTTTATGGATTCGTTACTTTATTTATGTAAGTATAATTTTATCAAATTATCAAGCAGATCTTTTTGTTTGTTTATTTTTTGTTTTTAATTGATAAATAATTATCCATATATGCGTCATTCTCTGGAAAAAATAACACCCTAGAAAAACTTTTTCCCTATTATAACTTTGGAAAAAATAGACTGTTTTTTAAAATTGTAGAAGGTTTTTTGTTCAAAATTTCATGAATTTTAGGCCCCATGAAATCCAATTTAATTTGCTTTTAATTTGTTATAAATTTAACCTTAATTTAATACAAATTAAATCCAAATTAGGACTTAAAATTTAATTTGTTTTAATTTGATCCAAATAAGGGACCAAATTAAGTTTAAAT
>WNHD01014081.1:0-11119 GCA_011057455.1 Ganaspis sp. Gsp50 | reverse complement strand
TCAAAAAGTTTATATTAAAATTTATGTTTTTCTAAAACAGGAATACAAGAATAATCAAAAAATAAGCTTCCGTTTCCAAGAGAAATCTTCAGCAACCAAGTACGTAATGAATACCGCAGAAAATTTGCAGAAATACCCAATAGAAGAAATACTTAGCGCTGAACAATTGATCACAGAATGGAAGCCTGATCTTATTAACATGATTTTGGATCAAATAACTCCACAAAATATAAGAATCAAAATCTTAGCCCAAGTGTATGAAAATATTACGACAGAAGTTGAGCCTTTGTATCAGACAAAATTCAGGAAAGAAAGAATACCTGTAAACGTTATCGAAGAATGGAATAATGCCGGCTATAATTCTGATTTTAAACTGCCTACTAAAAATGAATTTATTCCTACAGACTTTGATTTAAAAACAGATAATTTTGTGGTAATATTTTTAAATGCTCTGAATAATATCATGTAATACAATATAATGTAAAATAATATAATTTAATATAATATATAATATAATATTCAAACATATATAATTAATTTCTTTCTTTCTACTGTTTACAGATTAGCAAATTTCCAACAGTTATTAAAGAAACCTCATTGATGAGAGTTTGGTTTAAACAAGATGCTGAATTTCTCTTACCGAAAGCATTTTTAACTATTCATTTTACTAGGTAACGTTTTGTAGCTTGTTTTGCATGCAATCTAGCGGTTCGTGATAATTTTTTTCCTGGAATATTAATACAGGAATGAATATTATAATTAAACAATCAATTAAACATTTTAAAACCTTTTCTTTTTAGTCCAATTGCTTACATCAATCCAGTGAATAGTAACAGTATTTACTTCTTTACCCAATTATTTCAAGAGTATTTAAATAAATATTTAGGCGCTGCCACCTCGGCAGGTTTAGAATGGAGAATTAAAAATACTTTTTACGGTATAAATGTAAGTTTTCAAAAAAAATTATAATATTAATTATACACGGAAAGAAAGATATAGTTTTTCTAATATAAAGAGTGCCTTTATCACATCCCAACTCTTATATCAATAAAATATGTCCGCATACGCTTAAAGCAAGACACCCATCCTAAAATAGCATATAAGCTCATGCTAGAAGTGCAAGCGGACATACTTTGTTGGGATAAAAGTAATGACGCGATAAATTTACCGGGACACATTATATACTAGAAAAGCTAAAGTATTCTTTCGTGTACCAAAAATATAAAATTTTACTTTTAATATTACGAACCTTTTTGTATTTTAGCTCACTATTGGAGGCTATAATAGTAAACAATTTATTCTCTTAAAAAGGATTATGGGTGAAATGATGAATTTTAAAATTGATGAAAAGAAATTTGAAATTTTCAAAGAGAACGTTAGTATAAATATATACATATTTTCATATATTTACAGGAAAAAAAGAATCCTCTCAAATATAGTATGAAATTCCAGTTCTGTTCACTATAAAAGCGTGATGATGACTTGTGAGGAACATTTTATCGTGTTTCCTCACAATTTTTATCACATTTCCTATAATTTTTATGAAAAATCTGGTAAAAACTATGGGAAATATGTTTACTTATTATTATATTATTAATGTATACTATAATTTTATTTAAAGAAAGATATTAAATTAAATATTTTAGGAAATTAGAAAGCTGCAAAATTTTAACACTGGAAAACCGTATGTTAAGGCAGAACACTATATGTCAGCTGTAATATTAGAGAAATTTTATAAAAATGATGAGGAACTGAAAGCAATTATACGTAAGTTTATCACAAAAATATTCGATTTATTGAATAAATTGAAATGTAATAAAATTTCACTACATAATTTTATTCTTTAGCATTGACGGCTCAAAACGTAAGAGATTTTCTACCACAACTGTTTAGCAAAATGCACGTTGATTTTCTGATCTACGGTAATGTAAGAGAGGATGAAGCTTTAAAAATTGCCTCATTTATTGAATCTAAATTAAAGCATACTGATAATTCTAAAAAAGAGAATACTATACCACTGTCATCTAAAGAGAAAGTTCTCTACAAAGCAGTTAATTTAAAGCAGGGTAAGCATGTACCATCTTTAATTAATTTAATAACTAAATATAAAATTTTCCAATTAAGAAAACTAAGGAGAAAGTGTCTTCATTGAGTAAGCTCTTAAATTAAGACATTTTTCGTCTCTTAGTCAGAAAATGATGTTTTATATTCAACGAAAATATCTTAAATTAAGACACATTCGGTGACTAGGATACAAAAAGTCTTAATGTAATAATTTAAGACTTTTGATGAATATAAGTCACCGTTTTCTCATAATGTTGGCTAAATTTAACCGAGTAATATTCTTACACATATAATCATCAATTGCAATTAAACTTACAATTGCTTGTAAGTGACCATTTAAATAGCGATTGAAATGAGATTTAAAAAAGATTTAAACATCGGTTAAATTTAACAACTCATTTTGCAGGTGCTACAATAGTAGAGTACATGTTTTTAATATATTGAAATTAACACTTGAAATTAACAGGTTATGACTACTTATATGAAATTGAAGACAAATTAGACAAAAGTTCTGCTACACTTGTTTACTATCAAGTTGGATTACAAACAACCGAGTTAAATATGCTTCTCGACTTATTTAGTCAAATTATTATGGAACCTTGCTTCACAATTCTTAGAACCATTGAACAGTTAGGCTACAAGGTCATGTGCAATAATATGAAAACTAATGGAGCCCAAGGATTGATGGTTAATATTCAAAGCGAGAAAAATCCTCAATTTGTTGAGGGGAGAATCGATAATTTTATGAAAACGATGGAGGTAAGAAAGCCCTTTTATATTTCTCTTTAACCAAAAGAGAAAAAGATCTGCAATAGATTAGAAAATTGCAGTTTGAGAAACTTTTTAACATTTAAAATTAAAAATTTTATTCTAGCTCCACATTAAAAACATGTCGGACTTGGAATTCAATAAACATAAGGAGTCAGTTGCTGCAAGAAGAAGCGAAAAACCAAAAACAATGGAAGAAATGTCTGAAAATTTTTGGAATGAAATTTTTTCCCAAGTGTATAATTTTGATAGAGCAAACATTGAAGTAGCTTATTTGAAGACGATAACAAAGGATCAGATACTTGAATTTTATCAGGTGATTAATAACGAAATGCAATTAATTTATATATTAACTTTATATCAATATTTATCAATATAAGTTACTTCTTTTATTGTTGCCTCCTCATAGAGGAAATTTTTATTATTTATTTTTATTTATCGAAAGGAATAATTTTATATTAATATTATTAATGCAAGTTTTTGAATTTATTTACAGAAATTTATAAAAACTGGCTCCACTTTACGGAAAAAGTTGTCTATTCACGTGACTTCTACTACAGTGGAAAGAACTGTACTGACTGATGAAACTAATGTCACAAAGAAAGAGGGAGAATCAAAGCTAATTTTAATTAAGAATATTGATACTTTTAAAGCAACTCAGTCTTTGTATCCGCGTTTACCACCGTTCATAAAACAGACGGCTAGCTCATCGAATAGAGAGTTTCATGAAAGCCTTATGTATGTTTATATTATAACAATTATCGCAATGTTTTTTAGGTAATGTTTACTAGTAAACATCCCTAGTTAATATTGTCAATATTGTTAAATAATGCTAAACGTGTTAAGGGCGTTATGAAACTTTTGTTAGGCAACACGCGTGTTAAAATAAATTTAGTTTTAATGCACATCATAAAGTATAGCTCAAATTGTTACATTTAAATTTATAGGGTTACCAGATGGTACGGTAAAAAACGCGAAACCTCTAGCTAATTCTTATCAAGTTGGCCACTAATTTAAAAAACACCGCAGCGTTTGTACCCTGGTATATGATGAATGTCTCTAAACTTAAATCAGCGATGAGTGTATTACTATTTTAAATCAGGGTATATAAGCTGAGAAATCAGCAAATTGCAGGTTATGTTTCACAATCACAACAGTGTATATACGCTGATTTGAATCAGTTATTCACTTTTAAATGAGAATCAGCAAAATTCCGCTGATTCAGATTTAGAGGGTAGTTTATTGTATTATTCATCAGTTTTTTTATTCATCGATTATTATTCATCAGTTTTTATTTATCAATTATTATTCATCAGTTTTTATTCAATATTTATTAATTACCATTTATTACTGACCATTAACTGTTAATCATGTCCGAACTCTCTAAATTTGAATCAGTGATATTTACACCACTGATTCAAATCAGCGCATACATGCTATCGTATCACTGATTTCTAAAATTACAAAGATTTAAGATCAGCAGAAGTATCAAGAACATCATGTTCATTTATGATTACATCTCAAAAGTTATTTAAAAGTTAAGCAAGTTTTTAAGGCTACCGATTTTTAATCTAGACAAAGTTTTGAAAAACGCAACATTCGACGTAAGAAAATGTTTTTTATACACAACCATGTTTTTTAATTATACATTGTTTTTTATATATAAGAAAAACGTAAACTGTAACACTACGATTAACATCATCAAAAATAAAATCCACAACATGGACCTCTTTCATGCAAACCTAGATATTTATTATTCTGCACTATAAACATTAGCCATTAGTTATATTTTCTATTAGTCATTTACGATTATTCACAATAATTGTTCACACAATTTTCATCATTTATTATTTTTCATTGATCATTCAGCATTGATAACTCGATAAATCAAAACATCTGGCAACATCAATGAAATAGATGCACTGAAAAAAATAAATGACTGATTCACACAACGTATGGCAGTTCCACCAATACATTTACCTAATCTAATCATAATTGTGGCTAGGTTAGGTACACGTATTGGTGGAACTGCTATACGTTGTCTGAATCAGCTATTTATTTTTTTCAGTGTGTGTGTACGTGTAAAATTAAAATTGAATAAAGGAATTGAACGAACCTATGACATGAAGTATGTATGTCAAAATAAAAAGCTAATTTCTTTTAATTCATTGAGTTGTTAGAATTCAAGACTAACAAGAGTTAGGTACGCACATCAAGGCCCTCTCTCACAAATGACGTGAAGCATTAAAAATAAAGTAGTAATTATGGTAATAATAGCATAACGTAAAAAAGTGAAGTTGGAGTACCAAGAATCCCACACAACACGAAGATAATGTTCGGTAATGTCAAGTCTTACATATAAAATGATGCAGTACGCAGATATCATGAAGGGAAAATTGAAGTGGGCGGGTTTCTTTAGAAGTACTAATGGTTTTCTTTGCCATAGGTACATTACTATGAGGTATACGTATATCAGTCGATAAAGCATATAATTCAACGAAGGGAATGGATAAATAGGTTGAATATAACCGTGACTGCAGACAATGTCTGGAGTTCAGGTACTTTCCAAGAAGACTGGGTCGATGCCAGTTTATCGGACTTGATTCTCAGTTTTACCCTCTGAATATATGACAACCGTCGCATACATAAGACATGATAGAAAAAAACCTATGGTGCTTATAACTTTCACGACGAAAATGGCAGTAAATGTAGCTTTTGACTATTTCATGAACTTGAGTTCGTTGTCCAGTGATAAGTCTTTCTTTTCAGTCAGTTCCTATTTCGGACTATTGATTTTGCTATTGAAAAATTAACCAAGATTTTTGTGAAATTTGTTAGAATTCAAATAATATGGCCATCATTTAATTCAATTCGGTTATCATATAATTATCCTATTTATTCCTGGTAACACCTAATCTATTTCAATTTTAAATAAATTATTCAATTTCTTGGAAATGTTCTTTTCGTAACTCAGTTTTATTCAATCACTTTTATTCCAAGAATAAGGCATTAATAACAAATAACAAAACTCAAACTGCATTAGAATAGAAAGAAATTATACAGAACTACATTAAGGAGCCTATGGTAATACTTTATACAGTAGAATTCCAATAATCTGGAACAATTGGGACCACGCTCGATCCGGATAATCGGAATTGACATAAAAAATGTTATATATTTTGAGAAATAAAACATCAATAAGGATTTTAAAATCACTTTACTTACTCCGCATCAATGAATCAAGTATGATTAAATTTGTAACTTTAATGAAAAAAGTAATGTTATTTTAACATTTCTGTTAATTGTATTATTGAAAACAACTCGCTTTACTTAATCATTACATATACTCAACAAAAAACATTTTCAACTTAAAACAAATTCGGATAATTGGAATTCTACTGTATGCACATTAACGCATGATCAGTGATCAGGATAATCTTTTTGGTAAAAACCTTTTTCAAATTAATAATATTAACTTATCATATCGAACTCGAGGGAATCTTCCTCGAAATAAAACAATTACCCCTATAAAAACTATCCTTTTAAAGTAAAAATATAAACTTATTCAAACCTTTCTTGTTTACTAAATAGTAAGTGCGTTTACAACCAATCCCTTCGATCCTAAAAAGAAAATCTGCTGTTTTTCACGAGATTGCAATTTACCAGTACATTTGACAAATTTTCGATGAATCTGCACTATTTGGAGACAATTGCAAAGTCCTGCTTGTTTTCATTGCGGTTTCTTTCGCGGTGAAGGACAGGATGCGCGGTCGATGGGATCTTAGAAAACTTAAGGACCTCCTACGGTTTCCTTGTAAGCGATTATAGGGATCTATAGAAGGGAAAAAAATGAGAAGACGTCGCCAGCGATATCGTCGATTTATCCATTTCTACGGATTCTAGAAAAATTATACTGACGTGTTACCGCACGCTCTTTTCATCGAGCTCATTTCTCGTAAAACACGTTCTCTACAGCCAATGCAGTTCTCTCTCAAAAACATTTATTTTTCATTCACTACTGCCCAGTCATCAAATATAAAAAATAACATCCCAAGAAACTCAATATTTGCAAAAAAGTATCTTCCATAGATTTCAAAGATAACTTTCAAAATGGTCACAACTAAAAAGCTTCTCTAAGAGAAAATAATTATTCTTGTTTCAAATATTTAGCAGAAATAACTATTCTTGACTATTCTATAACTATTCTCGACTCCGAAATAACTATTTTTGTCTCAACAATTCTTGATTCAAACTTAAAAAATTGAACTTTTCTGTGTTCCTCTACACAAGGAAACAAAAATTAGTAATTTTTAGTTTAAAAATTTATGCAATGAGTAATTATTTTCCTATTGGTTAATTAACTCATTATTTTGTCAATTTACTAAAATCTTTGTAAATTCACTTAAGATGTTGTTAATGTACTAAAAACTTTGTAAATTTACTGAAAACTTTGTCAGTTTACTAAAAACTTTGTCAGTTTACTAAAAACTTTGTCAGTTTACTAAAAACTTTGTTAATTTACAAAAAACTTGGTTAATTCACAAAAAGCTTATTTTTTCATTTCATTAATTTACTAAAAATTGCGTTAATTGGAAACTTTATTACTTTATTGATACCTAGATTACTACATGTAATTTTTAAATAAAAAAGACAAACAAAAAGCAAAAATATATTTTTAAAGTGACAATATTCGTATCGTAAATGGTACATTTTCTAATCTGCAAGGATTCCAAATTCCGAGTATAATCGCATATCAGAGAGTCTGGCCTTTCTTTAAGTGTGAAATAAAAAGTAAAGCACGCACAACCTCATTCTACAAAACATTCCTGGAATTCAAGATCGCGATTATCTCCTTGTTGTGACGTCACTTGAGATCAAAGCCAAGATCAATAACCAAAGTGCGTTTCACAAATAATAGGTGTATGGATGCCACTTAATGATGACAATTAAGCAGCACAATCTGATAAAATTATCGCACGGATAACGAAATTCTAGGAAATGTTAAATGAGTGAATCGAACCGGAAGACGTATCGTGACTTCTGACTTCTGAAGTTACTTTACCATGCTAGGAAATAATTAATGAACCCACAGGTCGCGACAGCAGTTCCGTTAGAATCGTGACTGTCCTCGCTGGAAGTGCGAGTGATATCATCCGTCCTGATTTCTTATGTACAAAAAGGCCAAGTATGTGAAAGACATAACACTTTAAATTCCAGCTGATACTATTCAAAGAAAATGTTATTTTTTTGCAAGCCAAGATTTATAGAAATGAAAAATACGAGACGTTACGCAGAGAAGTTTTAGATTTTTGGCAATTGTATAAGTGAGGTTCCGCGTACAATAACTGCCTCTGAACTCGACTTTCTTTCGCAACCAGAATCTGGCTCAAAGGGGAGGTTCACACGTATAGTTGGTTATTGCACGCAGACCCTTAATTGTATAAATACAATTATAATATAATTATAGTAGAAAACTATAGTCTATAGTCTATAATCTATATAGTCTATAATCTATAGTCTATAGTCTAAAACTATAGTCGAGACTATAGTTAACAGAAAGAATTGAACTTTTATTGAGACAGGCAATTGTTTATCTTTAAAAGAAGCTGTTTATGATAAAGATAAGGATGCTTCAAGAGAAGTAGGTTCTGCGAGTGCAATTAATACTGTCACCAGAAAAGATCGAACTAAATGGTGAATAATTATAGTCGCCTTTCCCTCCGGTTGTGAGAATGAGAAATGTGCTGAGAGGAAATAATTTAGTTCTATGAACTTCAAAGCTTTCCCCGGTAATTATAATTAGCAAAGTCATTATAGGCTGAAAGCAATATAATCTGAAAATATTGGTATTCCAAAGAACTGTCACTGAGCGTAACTTTTTACGGAAATTTATTTTCTAATTACCTTACAACAAATAAAAAAGGATAATATAGAAGTAATAAAAAATACTAAAAACTGATAAAGAAGGTAATAACAATGTAATAACAAGGAAAACAGTAATAAAAAATAATATAAAACAAAACTAAACAAACAAAAAGTTATAAAACACAATAAAAAGTAATCAAAAATAATCAAAAGTAATCAAAAGTAATAAAAAATAATAAAAAGTGATCAAAAGTAATAAAAAATAATGAACAAAATGATTTCGAAAATAATCAAAACGGTAAAAAAGTTGTTTAAATATAATAGTCTTTTACAATTTCGTTCTACTTTTTTTCCTATTTTGTAAGAACAACCGCAAGATTAGCGACTCTTTTTTTCTGTACAATTTCCATATGGAAATTGAAGAATTTAAAACTGAATAAATAATGGAAAATACAATTTAACGTTCGTAGATAGTCGCTATAACGTACTCATATTTCCATATTTTAAATGCAAAACATATTATCGACTATCCATCTTTACCTAAGGACAGACGATTCCCATCGAGCCTTCTCAGAATCAAACATTATATTCCATTTCAATTTTTAGATATTAATATGAAATTTATGGATTGAGTTATAATTCATGGTTAACTTTTTAGCAATATTCTTTCCTAAAATCAAATTTTTCAAACGCTCGTGTTAAAAAACCGACATAAAACCAACAAATCTAATAATTTCTTATTTCAAAGATAATTTAAAAAAATTAGGTTACTTTATATGCTGAACCTACAAATTTTCATTTTTTTTTTAGAAAAGTAAATTTCTGAAAAATAGGAACGGAAAGCAATGGTTCAAAAGAAGGTTTAGAACTTTGGAAAAATTCTTTTTATAGGAATGACTTCGGGCAATAATCGAGGCAATAATATAATGAAACTAAAAAACTAAATGATCTTTAAACAACAGAGATAATACAAAGGTACGATTGTGATTTTGCTGTTTTCTTTTTCTAAAAAAAGCCCACGTGTCAAATACATAAAATTGCGATGAAGAAGAAACACTTAAGCCTCTTAAAATTCGCTGAATTGGACTCATCAAAAGGAGCAATAGAATTTTCGAAAACATATTTAGGTCTATAAAGCTCTCTAACAATGACTTTCTCAAAATAAAACCACTCCAACGCCTCTGTACAAGGATCCGACCTTATATGGTTCTGTGAACTTTGATCCCAGGTACGATTAAAACTTCGAGGGAATTCAATTTAAGAGGGCGAAAAGAGATTAAAGCCTGGCAGCTGTGTTACGAGGAACGAAATGGACCAAATCTATGGCAGATGTTGGTCTGAAATTGCTTTTCGTCAAGTTTATTTTTCGATAAGTTTATTTTTATCACCTAATTACTCGATAATTATATTCCAACTCTCCTTCCAGCAAACCTCTTATCGCCATGTTCATCGACCTTTTCTTTATCATGAGTCAACATTTCGCATTCAGCAGAAGAATGACTCGAAGATATAGGAAATTATAATCCATTTCTTGGACAATGCGGACATTATGCAGAATATTAAATCAAATGTACTTGATCAGATTGAAGATAATTGATACACTTGATTGTATATTTGCAAAATAGTATTTTAAAAATCTAGTCTTTAATTTTTAACTTTTCAAAATGCTTGGATTTTAAAATTTCAAAAACGACTGGAAAACATGTTTTTCAAAAACATATTTCGAGACATATTTATTACCTAGATTTAACTATTATAAATTACTAGGCTTAACTATTATGCATTATTTTAAATATTATGTAAGAATAGAATTTTTAGAAATCTTGAAAGAATAACTTTATATATAGAATAATAATAGAGATTTTGATAATAGCTTAAAAAATGCATTTTTAAGGCAACGAAAAACAATGATTTTTTTAATCATTCAATAAATATTGAAGTTTACACTAGAATTAAAACCAGAATTTTTTAAAAAAACTTGTTTTCCAAAATTTTTGTTTCATAAAAAGTTAATAACTGCTGATAAAATTAAGCTGAAAGGTTCGTTAAACAGTCAATTGGTGCGTCTTTGAAGCACAAACAAGATAAAATATTTACATTCTAACTCTTTTTAAAAGTGCAGAAGATATATAACAAAAACGATTTTTTCAAAATTTTCGATTTTTAAAAATGAAATAACTTTGGATAGAATTGAGCTAAAGGTTCATTAAACAGTTACTTGATGCATTTTTGAAAGACAAAAAAGATAAAATACTTATAGGGTAAAGGCACCAGTCGTGGATCAGACACCAGTGGTGGATCAAATGGCCACTGTGCTTCTGCATTTGTAAATAAATGAATTGCAAATATCAGTAATTGTTAAGGAAGGCATACAGATCATTATTAGAAATTAAAAAAAAAATTAGTTCAAATTGAACAAAGT
>WNHD01014080.1:9496-21517 GCA_011057455.1 Ganaspis sp. Gsp50 | reverse complement strand
CCAAAAATTTGAAAAACATTTGAAATATGAACCGAAAATGAACTAAAGTACTTAACTAAATTAAGAAAAATTTAAGAATAATTTTTTTTAAAACAAAAAATTGTGCAGATTTCTTATTTAACAAGAGTTATAAAATCTTCTACTATATTCTACTGCCTCTACATTATTTCCGGAAGCTCGTAAGAAAATATCGATCTCCTCGTTGGGTAAGCTGTTTCCTTTCTATTAGCTACAAACGGTAATACACAATATTTGAATTAAAAAATCAATTTCGCTCTCAGTGGGAATATTTACCAACAATTGGTACAAGAGAAAAGATAGAAACAAATGACAATGGAAAACTTAAGAAAAAAATTGAAACGAAGCAAATTAAGAAAATTGTCAGAAAATCATAAGAAAATCAAAAGGTATTTCAGATACGAAATACTTTTTTAAATCAACTTCTTTTAATAACGATAGTAAAATATTATTATAACTATAGTAATATTTTACTATCGTTATTAAAAGTTATTAAAAGAAAGAAGTTGAAATTAGATAATAATAAATTATCGACAGTAATAAATAATAAAAAAGAAGCTATCGTTATTTTTACGTACGTTATTTAAAAAGAAATTAAAAAAGTTCCATATCGATTTTTAGTTTTTACATATCGTGCTTCAAGTACATTTACAAAATAATAAATATATATTTTCTTACTTCACGACCGGAAAAAGAGGGATTAAATTAAATTCGTTTAAATGAACGAAACATTTAATTTCCATTAAATAATCCAAAACACATACATTATATTGTAATATATAGCATATATAATATACTTACAGCTGTAAGAATGATATTAGATTATTATTAGAATTATATATAATATATTATTTATATTATTTATATTATTTATATTATTTATATTATTTATATTATTTATATTATTTATATTATTTTTTTTTAGAAATTTAGAAAGAATAGTAAGTGTATAACACTTTAGAAATTTAGAAAGAATAGTAAGTGTATAACACTTACTATTCTTTCTAAATTTCTAAAAAAAAATAATTTCTTACTGATTAAATAATCATTATAATAGGCGTTAAGGTTTGTTAAACGAAAACTACTTTTTTATTATCTTCTTTTATGTTATCTATTTTATTACTGTCGACAATTTATTATTATCCATCTACGTTTATTAAACAAATAAACAATAATGATTACACTATTTTTTATCATTCTAATTATACATATTTTATAGAATTACTTTCTATTAAAACTACCGTCTTTTGGAAATACAGCGCTTTATATAAATTATGTATGAATAAATTATCCGACGCCCTTGGAAATAAAATATGCTGAACCATAAATCTATTTTTGTTAAATTAACATACATCTGTGATGAAGTGCTTAAATATGTATACACTATACACGTACATACATATGAATATATGTATATATATATCTATACATGTATAAATATAAATCTGGGTCCTTTTTTATCTGCGAAATGTCAAATGAATCGAAACAATGCTAAATGAAGCATTAATGCATAAAAACACATTTGTCACATCATTTACTCTAGAACCCTAAAATTTTGCTTTTCTATAATCTATTCATATTATTCAATTTCCCTCTCAATAGATTATTTAATGATAAGAAAAACAATGATTTTCAAAAACCAATTAGGCATCTTCCGTGTAGAAAATTTTGAAAATTTTTTTTATTTATAAATATTTTCTCGACCAATAATACAGTAGAACCTTTATAAAAGCAGAAGTTCGAGGTGTAAGACAAAGTACATTCTTCGCTAATTTTAATAAACAATAAATCAAGAACATAAAACTACTTATACAACGACTTTTTGAATTCTGTATGTAGGTATACGTCAATTTGCAACACATTTATGGACAAAATTATATTTATGAATAAGGCAATATAATTGGATATAAGTCAGAAAAAGAGGATTACTTTGAAATATTGGTTCAAAACTCAACTATAAATTGTTTGAAACGATTTCATGCAGCAAGTGTTAACTTCGATCTGTACAACAAGTCACACCGAGGGCAACATTTTTGCACCCACCAGTTATAGACGATGAATATTCAACAAGTCAACGTGTGTAAGCCGCACTCTCTGAATATGAATATCGTTGTAAATAAACATCTGCATGCTGTAATTATTATATATATTATCATTTTACATAAAGCACTATTGTATAATTATTTAATGTTTGCAAAAAGTCTTTTTATCTCTCTAACTTTATCACTAATATACACTATAATTGTATAATAATTGTTCTCTTTCGGCTCAAATACGTCCTCATTTAGTTCTCTTAAATGCTCCTTTTAATCTCTCCTTGTTCTCTTAACATTTTTCACAAAATATGTAAGTCATATTAGGTCCTCTGTTGTCCTCTAGGTTGTCTCTGTTAAATTTTCTAAATTCTCATCTATTGGTTATTCTATTTTCTATTTTCTATTCTCATCTATTCTCATTATCTGTTGATCTCGGTAATTCCATTTAAGTTCATTTTAGATTCTCTGCTAGTGTCTATATCTTCAAAAATTGTCACCATTACAATGCTTCCTCTATAAGGAAGCAAAAACAAAAATTTTTAATATCTTTACGTGGCTCAGTGGTTAGTGCGTCGAGTTTGCGTGATGTTGCATACATCGAATCCCCACAAGTGTGAATATTTTAATTTCTTAATTGTGCGTTAGTCTTACGTAGTACCTCACAAATACCATTGTTAAAATAATAAATAAGAATTCCTAGGCAATAAGGATAATTCAAAATGTCAAAAATTCCAGTTCAAAATTTGAGCATACAAAGATTTTGTTTAAATATACTAATAACAAAATTATTATATTTGTTTCAAAACAGTATATTTTTCGATATAATTCGATACTGCATTATCTACTTGACATTTTAAAATAGTAGTGTAATGTATTTAATAAACATATATAAAACCCTTTGATATTTTGTGAAATTTATTATTAGGAAGTTAAAATAGTCGTAGCGACTATATAGCATCCTATACCAAGCACTCTTTAGATACTCGGACACTGCAAAAATGAAAATAACTGCATAATTAGAGGATCTAAAGAGCAACTAAATTACATTAGATTCTCCATAGCCCTCGAATTTTAGAGATATGAGGTTTAAAAGAGTATCTAGATTTCGTCTCGGGAAACAGCATTTTGCTACTTTTAAAGTTTGAAATGAGAGCTCTCAAGTGAAATTCTCACTAAAAATCCCTCAAAACGCGTTTGCAGAGCTAAAAAAAGGGTTTTGTGTTGAAAAAGTTGATTCTAATACATTTTCTTTTGAAGAAAGCAAGGAAAATGAAAACTGTTTTAATTTTTAATTTTAAAAAATTCTTATCAGATTCGTAATCAGCTGATTTTAAAGTTTGGATTTGGAGCTAAAAAGTATAATTCGTACTAGAAATCACTCAAAACGCGTTTGTGGAGCTAATAAAAGAGTTTCGTATTGAATAAAAGTTGATTCTAATAGCTTCTGATTAGAAAAAAATACCAAAATTGAAAAGTGTTGACGGCAACTTTTCAATTTTTTTGCTTTTTCTATTCTGTTGAAGTTAGTTATTTCTTTAAATCAAGTGAAACTTTTCTCTGCGTGATGTTTTTCATATTTGTATAAATCCTGCATTAACTTACCAGGATTTATAACTATTTATTTTAACTACAATTCAATTTTTTAAATCTAATTTTGAATTACACAAGAAATTATTTTACTTCATGATAGAAGCGTTTTCCTGAAAAATTTGTCTTCCTTTTATTGCATGAACGGTATGTTTCCTATATAGAGCAAAAAGGAATGTGCAATCGTCTGGAATGGAATAATCGACTTCTTTTAGACATCAAGAAAAGTTACAGGGACATCAAAAAATAAAATGTGCCTCATTCGAACATTACAAAGACTTACACAATACTTAAAGAGTCCATGTTTTTTTTCTTATTTGCTTTCATTATTTTTATTATGCATAGTTCAGTAAATTCTATATTAAACTAGCAAGAATAATTCGTACATACATTGGAGCGAATAACTTTTCTTTCAAATTCCGAACATCTGAAAAATTAACATTTAATAAGTAATAATCTCAAAATCTGTTATTATTTTATTTCATTATTATTTATTATTTTATATTTATATTTTTACATTTTCTATTTTATTATACATTAATATATATTATTTATGATTTTTTTTTAAAATTGATTTATAGACCTTTATTTATTATTTATTATATTTTTTGAAAATTAATTTATAGACCTTTATTTATTATTTATTATTATTAATTTAAAAATTGACTTTTGAAACGAAACATTGAGAGCCAGCCTTCGAAAATAGTTAAGAATTTCTTAAGTTTTCCCCAAATTTCTAAATTTTCGAAATATGCATTATGCCTCATGAGGCGTAATTTCTTTCAGCAATCTTTGTCAAAAATCTTTAATCCTATACTCTTTTCTCTCTTGAACTTTCTATTCATTCATCTCACGTTTTCTCATCTCATTTACAACAAATTTTCTCTAGAAATACCGTAAAATAGAAATATTCTGTTGTTACGCCTAGGGAAAGTGTTGAAAACCTTTTCCGCTGGGAATTTGAAAAAAGGGTGATAATGAGCTTTCCGAGTTTTTCTTTTTGTTCGCTGGATTGAATTTAATCAAATTGAAGCGAAAAGGGGTGCTTTATTGAGTGAAACGTAATATCTTGCATGCGCTGGCGGGCCAAAGGTGAGAAAACACGATCGATAAGAAGGCATAGAGTTTGGATGCAAATCGATCCATGTGCCAGGTGATAATTTCACAAATTACGCAAATTGCCACGTTACGTCTATAAATCGTTTTGCCATCTTTACAAAACCCATTCATTCATTATTTCAAATCTCAGTTATCAGATTCTATTTTGCAAACCAAAAAACTCTGCTAAAAAATCCCGAACAATATTTTTACAAAAGGAGACCAAATTCGGTTTCTTTTGTTCATTCATTTCATTAAGAGTTTATTAATTTCATCAATATCAACAATCAACTTTGTTTACTATTTATTCATTTTATCTGCAATTTACTACTTTTATGAACAATTTATTAATGTACAATTTTTACAACTGCAAATTGTGACCTTAATATTAGGTATGATTTTTGAGTATACGAAAAGTCATGATAGAAAATATGAAAACTAAAAATGTCTTTATATTCAAAAGAATTACACGAACGAAAGTATCTTGACAATAATCAATATGCGCTTGTAAAAAATTTTTTCTTGACTTTTATTCCGAGGGGTGAATTTTATGACAGTAAAAATTAACGACGAAGTGTGTATACAGGGTTCCTACACATTTTTCTTCACAAAATTCCATGAGATTTCCATGATATCCTTGAGAAAAATAGAAAAATTTCCATTTTTTTAAACGTATTTTTTAATTAAAAAATGCATTTTTCAATATTTTGTAAGAATTTCAATTACTTTTGAAATAATTTTGAAAAAATAATTTTCTGTAGAATTAATTTAATTACTCTTAAAATACTAGTAAGAGAAGGAGGAAAATGAAATGTGAGTTTTGCAAAATGAAATATACAATACAAAATAAGAAAAATACAATACATAAATTTTTCAAAAAGAAAGAAAGATGCATAAATAATGAATCATCATGTAAAACTTGGTTTGAAAAAATAATCGCATTTGAGAGAGCTTTTGAGAGAGCTTTTGAGAGAGCTTGAAATAAAATGACAAGTTTACGAAAAGCGGGTGCTTATGCAAGGATTATGGAAGGGTTGAAGTGTCAGTGAGAAGAAATGCGTAAAAGTGTCATGTCATCTGAAATTTATACGAGGAGCGAATTGTCCTAAGAGGGTTGTCTAGTTATGGCTTTGGGGTATTTTTGTGTGTAACAGACAGTTCTGAAAGTGCCATTATTCCACAGGATAAAAACATGGTGTCTTATTTTCAGCAAAAACGTCTTAAATTAAGACATATTTGGTGACTAAGACACAAAAAATGTCTTAATTTAAGACGTTTTTGACTATAAATAAGACACTTTTGTCCCACTTTTAAGACACCATTTTTTGCAGTGAAGGTCTGGAAATTTATATTATATAATATGGAAGAATCCTTTTTTTATACACAGAAAAAAGGTTTTCTTTTCGGAAAAGTTTTCGGAAAAAAAGGATTTTTCCGAAACTGCGTGTTCTCTACGTTTTCCAATTTCACTAAAACTGCTATAAATATTTGTTTATTTTAGCGAAATAAAATTTATCGAAAGTAATAATAAAATTAGTCGAAATTTTCGAGTGGAATTAAATGACAAGAAAAAAAGGCAAACAAAAAGAAAAATACTAAAGTTTGAAACGAAAATTCAAAAATGAAATTCAAATTTAAAACGACTAAGTTCAGTCCATAAAATTCATATAAAAACGTGAAAAATCACAAAGAGAAAAACAATTTTAAAATTTGGGAATAAAATTCATTGTGCGGTTTGATTGTAATTTATAAAAAATAAAGTATAAATGGTTAGTGTCACGAGCTTTTCTTATCAATGGAAAAATCAATGGTGAAAAAAAGCGTTGTTTCCCGCGACTCGACACTATCTTGCTTTTTATTGGACGTTGCGATAAAAGCGTAATCTTTCCCCTATGCGAAATTTCGTGCTGGTAGGTGGTCGACTTGGTTTGCCATCTTGGATCATTGCACACCTTGCACACAATCATTAAAAGCACGCCAGCTATTAAAACTTCAAGAAATTAACAATTATCGTCTTTTCTTTGTCCTAGCCCTTTAAATTCAATTTCTGTGTCATTTTTTCAATTTATAACGCCATTATAAATCAATTGCAAGCAATTTTTCTTATGATTCAATAGACTTACGAATAATTCTTGTAATAATTCGATGATTGACTCGTAACAAAAAAAAGTATGAAATATAAATAAGTACAAATATTATAACGAATATTTATAATATTCGTCAAATATTATGACGAATATATGACAAATATTATGCTTATGAATCATTCTCCTAATTCGATTCAAGTTACGAATAATTTTTTAAATAATTAGATATGCTTATTTATATGAATATAGAATTATATAAAGTGCAATTTAAGGTCCGCGTGCAATAACTGCATTTGTGCAATAAGGCCTTATACCCTCTTGGAGGTGCGCAAAAAAAAGTTGCGTGCACTGAGAAAAAAATTTCTTTTGATTTAAAGAAATAACTTTCTTTGATTCAAATTTCATTTTTCTTTCATTTAAAGAAATTTTCTTTGATTCAAATTTCATTTTTCATTAATTTAAAGAAATTTTCTTTGATTCAAATTTCATTTTTCATTCATTTAAAGAAATTTTCTTTGATTTAAATTTAATTTCCATTAATTTAAAGACATTTTCTTTGATTCAAATTTCATTTCCATTCATTTAAAGAAATTTTCTTTGATTCAAATTTCATTTTTCTTTCATTTAAAGAAATTTTCTTTGATTCAAACTTCATTTTTCTTTCATTTAAAGAATTTTCTTTGATTGAAATTTCATTTTTCTTTCATTTAAAGAATTTTCTTTGATTGAAATTTCATTTTTCTTTCATTTAAAGAATTTTCTATGATTCAAATAAATTTTCCTTATTTCAAGCAAATGTATGCCTTTAACTCAAAAAATATTTCTTTGACCGTATATCAATACTAGAATTTCTTTGATTTAATGCAGAAATTTCTATAAATAAAAAAAAATTTCTTTGAATCAAAGAAATTTTGTTGGAATCAAAGATATTTAGTTTGAATCAAAGAAACCTTCTTTGATTTAAAAATAAATTTCTTTAATTCAAATCAGAAAAGTCACAGAAAGTTTATTCTTTAAATCAAAAGTTTTCTGAGTGTGTGCGCTCAGAGGCGGTTATTACACTCAGCCTATCAATTGTTTTTTTAATGACAAATAAATAGTTACGTCAAGCATATATATATGTCAGTTAAGAATGAACACTTTCAAAAATAATAAATTCTTGAATCAATAATAAATACTTGAATCAATAATAAATACTTGAATCAATAATAAATATTTGAATCAATAATACATTTTTGAATCAATAATAAATACTTCAATCAATAATAAATTCTTGAGTCAATAATAAATTCTCAAATCAATAATAAATACTTAAATCAAGAATTAATACTTGAATCAATAATAAATTCTTGAATCAATAATAAAAACTTGAATCAATAATAAATACTTGAATCAATAATAAATACTTGAATCAATAATAAATTTTTGAATCAATAATAAATACTTCAATCAATAATAAATTCTTGAGTCAATAATAAATTCTCGAATCAATAATAAATACTTAAATCAAGAATTAATACTTGAATCAATAATAAATTCTTGAATCAATAATATACACTTGAATCAATAATAAATTCTTGAATCAATAATAAATACTTGAATAAAAAATTAATACTTGAATCAATAAAAAATTCTTGAATCAATAATAAATTCTTGAATCAATAATATATTCTTGAATCAATAATTAATACTTGAATCAATAATAAATTCTTGAATCAATAATACTTGAATCAATAATTAATACTTGAATCAATAATATATACTTGAATCAATAATTAATACTTGAATCAATAATAAATTCTTGAATCAATAATACTTGAATGAATAACTAATACTTGAATCAATAATATATACTTGAATCAATAATTAATACTTGAATCAATAATAAATTCTTGAATCAATAATATATACTTGAATCAATAATACATTCTTGAATCAATAATAAATTCTTGAATCAATAATAAATTCTTGAATCAATAATAAATACTTGAATCAATAATAAATACAAGAATCAATAATTAATACTTGAATCAATAATAAATACTTGAATCAAGAAAAATTCTTCTTAAATCAAGAATATTCATTCGTCTAACGAATTTTTGCACAGAATCAAGGAATTTCTCTTCTCGGAGTATATTTACAAGTACAATAACAATCAAATCATACAGTCAACTTTACGAATAGTGCGCAGATTTGCATAAACTTGCACAAAGGAAACAAAAGACGCTCGAGACAAAAAAGCGGCACTATTCATAGAGAGTTTTAGTGGCACTATTCGTAGAGAGTTTCAGTGGCACTATTCGTAGAGTTTTCTAGTGGCACTATTCGTAGAGTTTCCTAGTGGCACTATTCGTAGAGTTTTTAATGGCACTATTCATAGACTTGACTGTACTTTTGGCAGAAATGGGGGTAAAATCATGAAAAATGTGTGTGTAATTTTTAAATTAGATAATTATTGGAAAATTGTCGAGAAAGAGTTTAGTGAAGATGTGAGGCTGAACTCTCTGCCGGCAGATTATGTTGTGACAGTTTACGTCCTCGAGCAATTATCTGTTGGAAATTAGATTAGGCACGTTCCAAAGGTGGAGAAGTGTGAGACGCACCCTACTTCGTCCCATAATAACCATAGTAAATCCTATGGGACTTGCCTGTTAGACGAACGCGTGCGCAAGCCTTCAGAATTGTCTGATAACGGCGAGCGTCGAGACGCTCTTTTTTAGTATCGGCTGTAACGCCGAAGCGTCGCGATGCTCAGGGTCGATTCTTCTCTAAAAATTTAAAAAACGCGCGCGTGTGCTTCTTCCTTAAAGTTTATTCAAATCTTCCATAATAATGTGCACTAGTGTTTTTGCAATTATTTTTAAAAGATAGAATACATATTTACCTCAATTTCATGCTTCTTGTAAGTGCCGCTCGTTTCAAGTTTCGAAATTTGAAACTGTTTTTAAACAAGAATAAATAAAAATAAATAAATAAAAGAATTTTTATTTATTTTTGCTAAATATTGTTGCCCGTGTATGTTTCAAATAAAAGAATAAATAAAAGAATAAATAAATAAAAGAATAAATAAAACTAAATAAATAAAAGAATAAATATAAATAGAAGAATAAATAAAAATAATTAAAATAATAAATAAAAATAAATAAAACAATAAATAAAAGAATAAATAAAAAATATGTAAACAATAAATAAAAAAATAAATAAAAATAAATTAATAAGAAAATAAATAAGAAAATAAATAAGAAAATAAATAAGAAAATAAATAAGAAAATAAATAAAGGAAATAAATAAATACAAAAATAAGTAAATGAGAGACTAAATGTAAGGCAATTTTTGTTGAAAATTCTCTTTTGATTCCTCATTGCGTTGTTTTTCTTTTGTGTTTATAATACGAATGCGTAAAAATATTTCATAAAAATATTTGTGAGTGTTAAAAAAAGAAGTGTGTTGAAAACGTGAAGATAAAGACAATGTTGATGAAATTTGTAAATAACTACTAACTGAAATAGTTTAAATTCACGTATTTCAATTAATAGTAATTCACTAATTGAATTAGTAGTTTTTTACTATAATGAGTCTTTCTTTTATACTAAAAATTAATAAATACTTACTTATTAATTAGTAAATACTACTTACTAGCATATATTTCAAACGATAGAGGATTTTTCGCTAGTTAATTAATAGAAATTACTAATTAAGATTTAGTGGGTGCTAAACATTAATGAAACTTTACAAAACGTTATAGTGAAATTTTACTAAACGTTAGTGAACTTTTTTTAATTTATTTTACTTTTTACATTTACGGGCTGCAAACATAAAGCCCTTTGGTACAATTTTATTAAACATTAGTGAAATTATACTGAACATTAGTGATTGTTTATAAATTTGAATCAGTAGAAATCTACTAATCGACATAGCTAAAACTCTCTTATTAATTAAAATAGTTAAATTCTATTGATAACAAGTGCAATTCTACTGAAAATTAATAAAAGAAATTTACTGATTCAGTAGCATTTCACTAATTGACAATAGAAATTAAAAAATTGAATTAGAAGCTTGATTCTAGCTGTAAAAATTTGTAGATTTCTGTCATTTTTACTGATTTTGATTTCAAGATTATACTAAAACTTAGCGCAAATTTTACTAACGCTGACAGAAAGTTTGCTAAAATCAGCAGAGATTTTACTATACTCTAGTGCAAATTTTACTAAACAGTAGAGCAAGTTTCACTAAATACTAGTGCGAATTTTACCGAACACTAGAGTAAAGTAAATTTTGCCAAACACAAGTGCAAATTTTACCAAACACTACTGCTAATTTTACCAAACACTTATGCAAATTTTACCAAACAGTACTGCAAATTTTACCAAACACTACTGCAAATTTTACCAAACACTGAAGTAAATTTTACCAAACACTGGAGCAAATTTTACCAAACCCTGGTGCAAATTTTACCACAGTTCAAATTGGTGCACAACTTTCTAATTCAGATATTAAAAGAAAATAAATAAAAATAAATCGATGAATAAATTAAACAAATAAAATAAACAAATAAAATAAACAAATAAAATAAACAAATAAAATAAATAAATTAAATAAAGAAATATTTTTTAAAACTTAAATATATAAGTAACAAGAAATACACATTGATACATCTCTAGATTGAAACATCTATATGAAACATCTATAGATTTGTTTGTGCATAAAAATAAAAATGGGGTGTGAAAATTCCGGAACATTTAATTTCGGCCCCAGAAAAGGTCCCATGGGGTCTCCTGTGGCGATAAATTCTCCCTTGCTATAAAATGCAAACTATAATCTCCTTCGGAGCTTTTGCATAATTTTTTTGTGATATTTCTTGAGATGGAATTACGAGGTTGCGTAAAAAGCGCCTCGCCTCCTATGAGAGTATTTTACGGTAGGCGAAAAGTCTTTTTTCCGTGACCATAACGAATTTACCATAAATTTTAATGGCGTTAGTCATTAACAAGAAATCCACTTTTCTATGTTTAATTAACAATATTGACACATAATTCACAATTGTCATAAAAGTGATTACGCGTAACAATTTTCTAATTAGTTCTTTTCTGTTCGAAGAAGCAACAAAATGCATAAATAAAGAAAGGGATAAAGAATGATAAAGAAATAAAGATCAAGAAAGAAAGGTGAATAAATAAAGATGAATAAATAAAGAT
>WNHD01014072.1:0-12275 GCA_011057455.1 Ganaspis sp. Gsp50 | reverse complement strand
GTGATGAAAATGGTAAGAAATGTACAGGTGATGAAAAAGGTCAAAAATATACAGTTGATAAAAATTGCAAAATACTATATATAGGTGATGAAAAGTGTAAAGAATGTACCTTTTTGGAAAAAGATTTACAAATAGTGTAATTGGAGGTGGGATTTTTGAAGGTCTGACTTTGTAGGATTGAGGCAAACATTCGGGTTCCTCCCCCCAGGCAAAATATTCTTGAATCACTTTCCAAGAGTTCCCAAGGGGTGGAACGTTGGTTAATACGCGATGAGGAAAGAACGGGGTGGCAGGAGGGATTTTAGGGTGAGTGTTTGGCATGGAGTGGGGGGTTGGCAAGAGGGTGGTTCGCGGAAGGAAAGTAGCCCCGTTACAAGTTTTACTACAGTTTTGCGGCTCGAAACTGCGAGCGCGTAACGGGGAGCAATTGAATTTAAATATTCAATTATGCGATGTGTAAATGAAATAGAAGTCTTATGCAAATGGCTACACGCTAAGGGTTGTTGCAAATTTAAAGGGTTAAATATTTATTAGCGGAGGGTTAACCGAGATTTATGACCAACGCGAACTGTCTCTTTATTTTGTGTCTTTTTCTCTGGCGACTCTCTCTTTCTCTCTCTTTCTCTCTTTCTCTCTCTCTCTCTTTCTCGCACTTTCTCTCACTCTCTCTCTTTCTCTCTCTCTTTCGGTCTCTCCTCTATCTTCATCCCTCTCATACTTTCCCTCACTCGCTCCCATACTTTTTCTCTCATTCTCATTCTTTTTCTCTTTCTCTTTATCTTTCTCTCTTTATCTCTTTGTCCCTTTCCCTCCTTCTTTTTTCTTTCTACTTTCCTTTCCTTTGACGCATCTATCTTATTCTCTTTCTACCCCTAACTATCATTATTTTTCTCTCTACTCTTCACTTTTTATCAATTTCTGCTTTTGTTATATTTATCACTATTCCTCTCTTCTTTTCAATCTCTATTCTTTCCAATTTTTGGATAATTTTTTCTTTTTCTCTATTCCCTTCCCCCCAACTGCATACTTCACTCTTCTTCTATTCTTTCCACTCTGTTAATATTTTACTATTTTTCTATCCCTTCCAATCTTTTTCTATCTCATTTTCTACTATACTATAATCTCTTTTCCTTCTACTTCCTGTATTTTTTCTTCCCTTTCTACACTTTTATACTTTTCCATTCACTTTAATGTCTTTGAATACTTCTCTCCCTCTATACTACACTCTATTTTTCTCTATACTATATACACTCTTCTACCTCTATATACTTTAATCCCTTTATATACTTTTCTCCCATTATACTTTTCTACCTCTATACTTTTCTCCCTATATAATTTACTCCCTCTATATACTTTAATCCCTTTATATAGTTTTCTCCCATTATACTTTTCTACCTCTATACTTTTCTCCCTGTATAATTTTCTCCCTAAATAATTTTCTACCTCTATACTTATCTACCTCTTTATACTTTTCTCCCTCTATATACTTTTCTACATCTATATACTTTTTTCTCCCTCTATACTTTTTTACCTCTATTCTTTTCTATCTATTTATACTTTTCTTCCTCTATACAGTATACTTTATTCCTTTATATACTTTTCTACCTCTATACTTTTCTACCTCTTTATATTTTTCTTCTTTTATATACTTTTCTATCTCTATATACTTTTTATCCCTGTATACTTTTTATCCCTATATACTTTTCTACCTCTTCACTTTTCTACCTTTATACTTTTCTACCTCTTTATACTTTTCTCCTTCTATATACTTTTCTATCTCTATATACTTTTTATCCCTGTATACTTTTTACCATTATATACTTTTCTGCTTCTTCACTTTTCTACCTCTATACTTTCCTACCTCTATACTTTTCTACCTCTTCATACTTTTTTTCTTCTACACTTTTCTACCTCTATACTTTTCTCCCTCTATACAGTATATTTTATTCCATTTAAATACTTTTCTATCTCTATATACTTTTCTACCTCTATACTTTTCTACCTCTTTATACTTTTCTCCATCTATATACTTTTCTACCTCTATATACTTTTTTCTCCCTCTATACTTTTTTATCTCTATTCTTTTCTACCTATTTATACTTTTCTATCTCTATATACTTTTCTACCTCTGTATGGTCTTGCTCCTCTACATACTTTTTTCTCTCTCTATACTTTTCTACCTATTTATACTTTTCTTCCTCTACATACTTTTCTCCCTCTATATTCTTTTGTATCTCTATATACTTTTTTCTCCCTATATACTTTTCTACCTCTATAATTTTCTACCTCTATACTTTCCTACCTCTTTATACTTTTCTCCCTCTATACTTTCTTACCTCTATAATTTTCTACCTATTTATACTTTTCTCCCTCTATATACTTTTCTTCCTCTATACAGTATATTTTATTCCATTTATATACTTTTCTACGTCTTTATACTTTTCTCTCACTATATACATTTCTATCTCTATATACTTTTTCTCCCTATATACTTTTCTACCTCTATATGTTTTCGTCCCTCTATATATTTTTCTTCCTCTGTACTTTTCTACCTCTCTACTTTGCTACCTCCTTATACTTTTTTCCCTCTATATACTTTTTTCTCTATACTTTTCTACCCATTTATACTTTTCTTCCTCTATATACTTTTCTCCCTCTATATACTTTTCTACCTCTATACACTTTTTTCTCTCTCTATAATTTTCTACCTATTTATACTTTTCTTCCTCTATATACTTTTCTCCCTCTATATACTTGTCTGTCTGTATATATTTTTCTCTCCCTATACACTTTTCTACCTCTATATTTTTGCCCTCTATAAAATTTGGTCCCTCTAAACTTTTCTCCCTCTATATAATATTTCCCTGAATAGACTTTTCTTCCTCTACATCATTTTCTCTTTCACTCCATACCTTTCTTCCTTTCTCGCTTTCTCTCTTTCTTTCTTTTTCCTTTTCTCTCTTTTCGTCCCTCTTTTCTTCTCCCTTTTTCCAACTGCTTTTTTACCTCTTCTCCTTCCTCTATTTATACTTCTTTCTCTCTTTCCCGATTTCGCAATACTTTTTTAATTACCCCTTACCGTGTGAATTACTTTCTTCTGCCTCTTTGCTGCAACTCGCTCGAACCTTTTAAAATATCTTGAATATTTTTTCTTCTTTTTCTTCTTTCTATTTTTTCTTCTTTTTTTTCAAGACACGAAGGAAAACGTTTCGAGTGAGAATGAATCGTGCTTTCTTCGAGTGAAATTTTAAAACTAATGATTTTTAATATTATTTGATACTAGTATTAATATTTTTTAATAATATTAATATTTTTTAATAATATTAATATTTCTTAATAATATTAATATTTCTTAATAATATTAATATTTCTTAATAATATTAATATTTCTTAATAATATATTTTAAAACTATTAATATTTCTTAATCTTATTTTTAAAAACTATGTGCGAGAGTTAACGGTTTAAATAAAAAGGCGTTTCTTTAACTCAACAAGGCTAACATTTATTTATAATGAAAATACGTTGATTGAGACAATAGTTTAAACAGTATCGTTATCGGTAATATATTATATCACTATAATGCTAGTCGTATACAATGTGCGGGTGAGTTCTTTTATCCTTTCTTAAGCCTAGTAAATTGTAAAATGTAACACACATCCATTTACAATCTCTGTTTCATTCGGTAAAAAGTTCATTTCATATCGCAAAGTAAGTCCGATTTTTTTTATTTTTTACTTCCGAGTCGTCAAATTCTACATATTTCTTCGTTGACCTTTATACACATTAATAATTATTATATACTCTTTACTCGTGACTGTTAACGTCCAGAAAAAAAATTATTAACAAATAGAAGGAAACAATGCGAAACAAAAACGTAACACGACATCAATAATTGGCGTTATCCTTAAAATCGTTATTGTTCCTTGAGCGCTCTACTTCTATGCGCAACTATTCCTTTTTTTCAAAAATTAATTGTATTCCAAAATTCTATTTCAAAAATGCATTGTTTTTCAAAAATTCAATCTTTTTCGAAAATTCACTTTATTTTGAAACTTTTATTTAATTATTTTTCATTCAAACATTTTTCTTTCAAACATTTTTATTTCACCTTGTAATTGAACATTTCATTTTGAAAATTTTTATTTCTCGAAAATTTAACTTCATTTAATTTTTCTTTAATCTAAGACAACTTTGTTTCGTTATGAAAATTAATCTCTTCTTTTAAAAAATTTCATTTCGGTTTCAAAATTTTCATTCCGTTTTGAAAATTTGTATTTAATTATGAAAATTATTCTCTTTTCAAAATTTTCGTTTCGTTTTGCAAATTTTCATTTCTTTGTGAAAATTTTCATTTCAGTTTGAAAATTACTCCCTTTTTACAAAAATTTTCGTTCCATTTTGAAAATTTTCATATCGTTCGGAAAATTTTCAATTCATTTTGAAAATTTTTACTTCCTTTTAAAAGGGAAGTTCCTCACAGAGGAAGTTCTGTTCTTTTATTTGCTTTTGAAAATTTATCTTATTTTCAAAAATTGTGTCATGATTGCAAAAACGTTTATATCATAATCGCGAAATGTAAATATTTACTATTATTTATATCTACCTGATGTAAACATTTAATATTATTTATATTTGCCAAAAGTATATATTTTTCATTATTTATATTTGTTAAATATAAATATTTTTTGTTATCTACATCCATAAAATATAAACGAATATTTTTCATTATTTACATCCGTGAAGAACAAATATTTACCATAATATATTATTTAAATCCGTGAAAAACAAATATTTACCATAATTTATATTCAACAAAATTCAAAATTTCCCGCTCAAATTTTGTAAAATCAACATAGAGGGCAGTTGCGCATAGAAGATAATCGTCGAATTTTTACGGCGATGATATAATTACAATAATAATAATAATTATAATAATATAATAATAATAAAAATAAAAATAAAACAGTATTAAAAAAGACTAATAATGCGACGCCTACATAAACTTTTCTCTCTCTTTTAAGTACAGTCTTTGCGCGCAATATATGGCACTGAGTATTCACGCAATTTTGTCAGCATCTCAAAAAAAAAGTAAGACCACAAATTTTCCAATTCTCTAATATATTTCGAATCTATCGAACTTTTACTATTTTTGGTATTTTTACAGTGTCAACATTTCAGCAAACAAGACCGAATCGAGCCAATTGCATCCTATCTACTCTATAAACAAAATTCTAACCTTAAAATTGAAAAATCGATTCGTTCCACAAAATCGCCCAACTGAAATCATAACACAATGTAAATTGGAAAACTTGTCTCTTACCTTTTTCTTCTTATTTTTTTTTCTCGAAACAGTCCAATTAAAATCTTTCGACAAAAGAAAAGTCACAATCGTGCGATGCTTCGACTCACAACAGGAGCGTAGCCAGAGGGGTTCCGGGCCCCTTAAAATAATAACACGTTTTTCCACAAAATTTTTACACTTTCTTCGAAATTTTGACCCCCCCTTTGTCAACGTCACGTTTGCAATGATAAACAAACGTTTTTTACACCATATGGAAAATTTTAACGCAGTTCAAAAATGTAAACATAGTGTCAAAAGTTTCAATGTGCAAATTTTTAACTCCATATGCAAATTTTTAACATCGTGTAAAAGTTTTTACCTTCGTGTAATTTTTTTTAAAAAATTTTTTCATTTCTGGCTACGCGCCTGCACAACAACAAACAATGAAAAAAAAACTGTTCACAGTCTCAAACTTAACTATCAAAAATGCCGTCAAAAATCAAGTCTCATAAAAAACACGCACTGAAAAACTATGAATAATAGACAAAAAGAATTTTTCACATCTCAACAGTTTCCTTGGCTAGAAAATAGAAACAACTTGTTTGCCTTTTTCTCTCAACTCTGAAAAACTCCTGCGGCGAAAGCAATTCGCAATTGACGAAAGTCGAGAAAAAAATCTCGACCCTAGGTTCGGCACTCGTAACTAGGGTTCCGACCTACAGGGGCCAAAGTCCACCTTCCAACCTCCGTACTTAAAACAACCTTTTCTCATCGAGGACATGAAGGTCGTCCATCGACTGTCAAGAAAAATACAAAACAAACAAAAAAATGTAAAAAAAAGGAAAAAAAAAATTTACCATGCCTTTATTGTCCGACCATGGTGCCTTCCGAATGCGCCCAACACCCCTTTTTTTTGTCGTACTTGTTGCTGGTACGAGCACCTTTTTGTCTGCCACCCTCTGTTCCTGTGTCTGTTCCTGTACAATGTACATGTATGCGTGATCAAGTTTTCGTGTCGCTGTCGCACAATCGTGTGAGAAAGTGTTCAAGTGTGTGCGCACGCATTCACGTGCGCTCATAAATTTCAGCAACACACACAAACACACACACATTTCTCTATCTAGAGGCATGTGTGTGTCATTGGGGGATGGCACATTTTTCAGGGGTGCGGGGTTTATTCTAGTGCACAATCAGTTGATCGGTACAATAAACACAAACATACAATTTTTTTTATTATTTTTTAATATTTTTTAATCTTGATATTTTTTATTCTTGCAATTTTTTGTTCTTCCTGTTATTTATTATTTTTTTTATAATCATTCTTTTATTTTTTTATTCTCTTTAATAAAAAAAAAATTTTTTTTTTGTGAAAGGGTTTTCAAGTACGGGAATTGGGGGTGGACTCCGCGCGCCCTGCCGGCCAGGACTTGTACCTCACACAACTCCCTAGTTACGAGTACCGAGGCCTAGTTTTTCGCGGGAACGCCTGGAAACTTACAATTTCTAATTTGTTATGAGCAATTTAAAGAAAAATATCGTGTTAGAAGCGTGTACTTAGTGAAGAACGGCAGACCACAAACATTCAGGGTTGAGTTATTGAGACTGGCAGTTGAGTTATTAACGTTTAGAGTTGAGTTCTTAACATTGTTGAGTCATTGATATTTGAAGTTAAGTCATTACATTTCATGTTAAGTCATTACATTTCGTGTTAAGTCATTAACAATTCAAGTTGAGTAATTGACGATTCAAATTGAGTAATTAACAATTCAAGTTGAGTATTTAACAATTCAAGTTGAGTAATTAACAATTCAAGTTGAGCATTTAACTATTCAAGTTGAGTAATTAACAATTCAAGTTTAGCATTTAACAATTTAAGTTGAGTAATTAACAATTCAAGTTGAGTATTAAACAATTCAAGTTGAGTAATTAACAATTCAAGTTGATTCATTAACAATTCAAGTTGATTATTAACAATTCAAGTTGATTCATTAACAATTCAAGTTGATTCATTAACAATTCAAGTTGATTCATTAACAATTCAAGTTGAGTTATTAACATTTGAGGTTAAGTTATTAACATTCAAAGCAATGTTAACATTTCAAGTTGAGTCATTAACGTTTAAAATTAAGTTATTAACATTTTAAGTTGAGTAATTAACATTCAAAGTTGAGTAATTAACATTCAAAGTTGAGTTATTAACATTTGAAGTTGAGTTATCAACATCTGAAGTTGAGTCAATAACATTTAACGTTTAAAGTTAAGCCATTAACGTTCAAAGTTAATTCAATGTTCAACGTTAAGCCATTAACGTTCAAAATTAATTCAATGTTCAACGTTAAGCCATTAACGTTCAAAATTAATTCAATGTTGAAAGTTAAGTCATTAACATTCAATGTTAATTCAACGGTGAAAGTTAAGTCATTATCGTTCAAAGTTAACTCAACGTTGAAAGTTAAGTCACTAACGTTCAAAGTTAATTCAATGTTGAAATTTAAGTTATTAACGTTCAAAGCTAATTCAACGGTGAAAGTTAAGTCATTAACGTTCAAAGTTAATTCAATGCTGAAAGTTAAATCATTAACGTTCAAAGCTAATTCAACGTTGAAAGTTAAGTCATTAACGTTCAAAGTTAATTCAACGTTGAAAGTTAAGTCATTACCGTTCAAAGTCAACTCGTCAACGTTTGAAATTAAGCGCTTAATATTGTAAGTTAATTTATCAACATTTGCAATTAAGAGCTTAACATTCAAGGTTGATTCACTAACCTTTGGATTTCAGTGCTTAACATTTTTATGTAAAGTTAATTTATCAACATTTTTAGATCAACCTTCGTAGTCCTTAACATCTGAAGTTAAGTCATCAACGTTTAATTTTTTGAACGTCCAAAGTTAAGTTTTCAACACTTCAAAATTAGGCGCTTATCCTTCAAAGTTAAGTCCTCAGCATTTAAAGTTGAGAGCTTAACATTTAAAGTTAAGTACTCAACATCCAAAGTTATGTCCTCAACCATTTAAAGTTAAGTGCTCAACCTTCGAAGTTGAGTTCTCAACATCAAAACTTAAGTCCCCAACATCAAAAGTAAGTTTTCAACATCAAAAGTTAAGTCCTCAACATCAAAAGTAAGTTTTAAACATCAAAAGATAAGTTTTCGACATCAAAATTTAAGTTTTTAAAGTCCAAAGTTAAGTCCTCAACATCAAAAGTAAGTTTTCAACATCAAAAGTTAAGTCCTCAACATCAAAAGTAAGTTTTAAACATCAAAAGATAAGTTTTCAACATCAAAATTCAAGTTTTCAAAGTCCAAAGTTAAGTCCTCAACACCAAAAATAAGTTTTCAACATCAAAAGTAAGTTTTCAACATCAAAAGTTAAGTCATCAACCTTCGCAGTTCTCAAAATCTAAAGTTAACTGGTTTAATTTTAATCAACGTTTAATTTTTTCAATATCCAATGTTAAGTCATCAACATCTAAATTCCTTAAAATTCAAAGTAAGATCATTAACCTCCAAAGTTAAGTCCTCAACATCAAAAGTAAGTTCTCAACTCTTAAAAATAAGTCCTCAAAATCCAAAGTAAGTTTTCAACTCCTAAAGTTAAGTCTCCAAAGTCAAGTCCTCAACATTCAAGTACCCTAAAAACCTCCTTTTTCAAAAATATGTACAAATTTAAAAACTACTCATTTTTGCATCTTTAAGGCGATCTCGTTTTGCGGAATCGTTGACTCTCGCTCATTTGCACAGAAAAAAAGTGGCTTCATTTTGCGCTCGACGGCTCCCTTCGTGTCAATTCTTTTTTTACGTATGGTAACCTTAACAACTAGATGTATATAATTTAAAAACTAACGATCTCTATCATCTTCATTTTCTATGTCTCGATTCTGCTATCGATTATTCTCACTCTCGATCTTTAAAATAAAAATTCACGTACTCCGTACTCTTCTTTAAAAATAGACACAAATTCAATTTTTGTGACCCTTAAAACCTATTACGTATATCCTCAATCACGATTAAGATCAATGTACGCGAGATCGAATCGAACGCTCGCTCGTTTATACAAACACGATTTAGTTTACTCCCGTCATTCCACATAAACTCCTCGCCCAACTATAATTTATTCCGAGAACAGTTTCGGAATCGTTAACCCTTGAGCAATTGTTTCGCTAATCACGAAAAATTTTTTTTTGATTGAAACGGAAATTTTTTTCGGATAGTTGCTGTACCAGGGTTTTGGCATTATTTTCGGTTGATGTATTTTTTTTGGAGCGCTGCTGTACTATATTTTTGGAGAATTGTACTATTTTTGGGAAAGCTGATGTACTTTTTTTGGAACGCTACTGTACTATTTTTTAGGAGCGTTGATGTGCTACTTTTTGGTAACGCTGCTGTACTTTTAATGATGTACTTCTTTTGGAACGCTACTGTACTATTTTTTTGGGAGCGTTGATGTACTTTTTTGAAAGCGTTGCGTACTATTTTTTGGGAGCGCTGCTCTTTCTTTTTTGAAAACTGTTATTCTTTTTCTGAAAGCGCTGCTGTTTTTTTTAAAACGCTGTTGTTCTTTTTTTTGAAAACTCTGCTCTTCTTTTTTTGAAAGCGCTGCTGTTCTTTTTTTTAAAACGCTGTTGTTCTTTTTTTGAAAACGCTGTTGTTCTTTTTTTGAAAACGCTGTTGTTCTTTTTTTTGAGTATGTCCAAAAAATACAGCAGTCAATATCTTTTTGTACAGCAATTTTCAGAAAAAAATCGCTGCTCATTTTTGGAAGTACAGCGGCCCTACAAAAAAGGAACAGTCGTTTCTTTTGGTACAGAAGTTGCCTAAAAAATTGCTGCTCATTTTCCAAAGTCCAGCGCGTCCAAAAATAGTAACAGCCTATCCTTTTGGTACAGCAGTTGTCCAAAAAATGTTTCACATCATTTCTAACAGTACAGCAGTTGTCCAAAAAAATGTTTTACATCATTTCTAACAGTACAGCTCGTCCCAAAAAGTAGTTATCAATTTTTTTTGATACAACAGCTTTCCAAAAAACTGACCTTGCATATTTTTACAACCACAAAATATGGTATTTTTGTCCAAAAGTAAACAATTATTTTTGTCCAAAAATACAAAATGCACTTTTTCTGGTACAGCAATTGACCAAAAGAAGAATTGCTGCTCATTTTACTTGCCCAAAAAAATTACTATGGTACAGCAACTATCGAAAAATTTTTCCGTGACAGAAACCGCCCAAAATTGAAAAGCAGTAACAAGAAGTTAATTAAAGTATCTACGATAACAAGAGAGTTAGAAAGAATTTTTTTACAAAAGAGTACAAGAAGAAAAGAGGGGATTTATGTACCGCTTAAAAATTTAATAGAATAAAAAATTTGCAATAAATTCAATAAGATTTAATAAGGGTAAAATAAGAGTAAATACTCTTGTGTTAACAAAAGAAAATGTTTCTTGTATTATAACAAAAGAAAATACTCTTGTGCGAAACAAGAGCAAATATTCTTGTGTTCAAAAAAAAAATTACCCGTTTCGCAGCCTAGCCCGATTTTTCAATTAATTTAAAAATTTTGGAAAATATTTCCAATTGTCACGCCTGTCTAAAATGAAACCGTTCGCCCTCTTAATGCCCGACAATAAATCCGCGATTTCGTACTTTTTCTACCTTCACCTTCTTCTTTTTCTTCTTCATTAGTTGCACAATCCAGATGAGCAAAATTCAAAATTGCAAAAGACATTTAGAATTGTTTGGAGCACAAGGGGATTTAGGCGACAAGCTCTAACAGGAAAAGAATTTTAAAAGCGTCACAAAACAGGCGCAAGCTTTTGGATTTTTTTTCAAAAAAATTAAGGAATGGAATTTTAAAAAGTGCTGCAATAATGCATAAAAATGTGAATCTGTGTACTTTGATGTGAGCGTCAAAAGAATTTCTGGTTAAAATGCAATTTTCAGCAACTTTTTAAAATACAGGAGTGAAGCACGTTTAAGTATTTTTTGTGGAAGGATGTTTTTTTATGTTTCAAAATTCTATCTAAGTTGAATAAACAAACGCTATTTCCGAAAATTTTTAAAAAGAGCTCTCAGAAGGTGTTCAAAGCTTTTTTTATTCTACAAGAATTGGAAAAGTTCTTAACAGAAAAGAGTCATGTTACGAAAATTAGTTTACGAAAGTTTTAAAAAAAAATAATACAAAAATAATACAAAAAATGATACAAAAAATGATACAAAAAATGAAACAAAAAATGAAACAAAAAATAATACAAAAAATAATACAAAAAATAGTACAAAAAAAAATACAAAAAAAATACAAAACATAATACAAAAAATAATTTAAAAGTAATACAGAAAATAATACAAAAAAATACAAAATAAATACAAAAAAATACTAAATAGTAAAAAATACATAAGAATAAAAAAAAATAAAACAATCCTTCCCTATGAGGAAGCAAAAATAAAACAATAATACAAAGAATAGAAAAAAAGTAATAAAATAAAATAGATAAAAAGCAAATTATTAAAAATAACAATCTAGAAATAGTTCGTATATTTTGAACAATTGTTAAAGAAGATTGAAGTAAAAAGAAGGCGAAAGAGAACGAATACGAGGTTTATGTATGATAAACGCGGGGGAAACTTGCGTTCCCCAGAGCTGATGATCATCTTCAGTCTTTGAAAACATCTCTTTGCAGAGCACCCAGTTTCCAAGTCTAATTCCAGCTTAGAGTGTTTTCTATTTCTGGAGCTCTTTGCTTTAGAATAAAAGATCGACATGTAGAAAGAAACTACACTTGTGGGAATAAGCAAAAAGGAATCAGAAGTATTGACAATTTCGTTAAATGCACCATGTTGGAACTAGGAATAATACAGTTTCTCTCTTTCCGCGATAGTAACTTGAGAAATGCCGGAAAACATAAGTAAAACAAGGTTATAATTTGTTTTTAAGTAGTCTGAATAAGCGGTGTTAGGTTATGTTTTAAGTAACTTTCATAAACAAATTTTAGGTTATATT
>WNHD01014065.1:0-14378 GCA_011057455.1 Ganaspis sp. Gsp50 | reverse complement strand
ACACAATTTCGTTACTTTTCGGCAATGCCCACGGACCCACACGAAAGATTCATACTCGCATTTATAATTTCCAGCTCCCCATACTTAATATTCGTTACAGATTAGGCACTAATGCGGCTATACGTTATTCAAATTGTATAGGAAATTACCTTTAAAACAAGCCGAAGACCAATAAAGAACGCTTATTATAAAAAAAAATTATTTCAATTTCTATGAACTACTACAAAATCCAATTTTTTAAAGATTGGAAATGAAATGACTTCAAAATGACTTCAATTAGGTTACATTTTTCTCAAAATTCTTTTGCCTATTATGGAAGAAAATGAAACAGAATTTTATACTTTATACTTTTCATGTTTAAATAAGTTTTTCATTTATCAAGAAAGAGGTGTTCTCATAATTCTAGACGGTTTAGTGTACATAAAATTTAAGAAATAAAAATGTAAAGTTAGTATTAGAAACAATTAAATTTTAATTTATCATTTGTTGAGTTTTAGGATGTCAATTGTAATGGATAATTTTGTAGTTTAGGCCAAAATTAGGCCTTAATTAAATTTTAAGTAACAAATTGCAGTATACAATGATTTCGTATATTTAAAACTTTTTCATTTTAAGTACGATTAATTTGTCAAATTGAGTTTTTCTTAAAACTTTTTAACAATTATTTCTAATTTTTCTGCATTTACTTGTAATTTATAGTTTAATTTATAGCATACCATGAGAAGATTTAATTAAACACAAATAGGCTGGAATAATTTAAGTACATTAAATTTTTTCAAGTATTCTTCAGGGTCAAGTCCCATGTAAACAGATACCACTTGAGTCTCATTGACATGATTTTATTTTCTTCTACGTTTTCTGTGCCTATATTTGTAAACAAGTATTATTAATTATCCGCACTTTGTATCGCTTATTTTTAATATTGCGCTAAGTTCTAACTGAAATTGGATTCCTAACCTAACCTTAACGAACTAATCCTGAGAACGCTTTTTAATACATATTTAAATAAACTAGTTAAACTTATAAAAATATAACTCTTGTTAATTTATTGAGGGAGACTTAATAAAATTGAAAAATTTTATATAAAAACAGTGTTTCTTAACAAGACAAAAGGCAAAAGGAATTTGGAAGTTTACACAGAAAATTTTCAGAGATCAGAAATATTGCAAAAATATAAGAATGCAAGCCTTATTTATTGTTGATTAATCATAAAAATACTCACCGGCTATCAGTCCTATTATCGCCATACACATATTTTCGCCACATTGAACCCGAAATTCACGTATTTTATTAACATAATACTTTTCAAAACTTACGATATCTGACACAGGAACAAGTTTAGTATTTTTGTGTTTAATTGAATTTGTACAAGAATTTATAAACTTTACATACGCGTATTTCATATATATGTATAGTGTGAGCATGTGCATCTTCCGTTTTCGCTATGGTTGAATGGTTCCTGTCGTCCTCGTTGCTTTATCGTTTCGTATTCAACAACCATCACAAATCAATATATTCAGTGCAACTTAACGTTTTCTTGTAACTACATTCGACTGCTTTCTTTTGTGTAAAAAGGTAAGTTTAAAATATCAATTATTTTCAGCAACATTTTTCTTTTATTTCAAAAACATGTATTTTAACTAACACTTCATAATTTTTTAATTGGTAAATTATGTGCATTTTGAAAATAACGTAAAATTTAGAAGTTATATTTATAGAGGAATTAGACAATCATTCAAAGTGAGGTTATGTATTTTTGTAAAATTTTGCTTTTTCAATTATGAACATATTATTGCAATTTTCTTCAGTCGAAAGTTGCTAAATGTTACTTAAAACAAAATGAGCCAATAAAAAGTACATTTAAACAAAAATTAAAAAAATTTCGCTTTTTGAAACAAAACTGCAAAAAATCAGAAATAGCGATTTCGTTTTCAAAAGTGAATTTTTTTTCAATATTTGTTTAAATAAATTAATGTTCTTTTTATTCACTCATTTTGTTTAAAATAACATTTAGCAGTTTTCGATTAAAGAAAATTACTGTAAATTACTATGTTTGTAATTGCAAAAGTAAAATTTTACACAAAACATAACCTCACTTTCAATGTTTGTCTGATTTATCCTTAAACACATATATTAATTGAGGGGCTGGATTCCATAACCGGTGAATATGGTTATAGCGCATGTAAATTGAATGATCTATCACCGGTTATGGAATCCAGATCCTCAATTATTCACGGTCCTGACGCCCCCTTTGATTTTTGAATATTAATGTTTATATTCCTTTTTAATTATTTTAATTCATACCTGATAAATATTTGACTATAATCTAATGTAACAATACAATTCTAGATTATGGATTTATGTAAATGTTTAGGAAATGCGTTATTAATATAGTCACTGAAATTTTTATAAGTACAGTAACTGCTTATGAAAATAGACGGACTATGAAAAATATTTGTTAAAATATAAGTTTTTAATTATATCAAAATAAATAAAAACATCATAAAATTTAGTATAATAATCAGGGTGTCTGCAACTAACCGAAAAAAAATCCCTGATATTTCTAGGTTTTGCAGGACTCTAGAATTTGTTTTTCCAGGTTTTAAAATAGACAAAATATGTTACAAAAACTACATTAGTTAACTTTAATTTTGTATTTAAAGAACAAAATAATTATTATGCATTTTTAAATTAAAAATTTAATAAAACTTTTTTATTATTAGTTATTCTGTGAACAAATTAAAATATAAAATTATTTTAACGACATTTTAATATGTATTGCAATAATTTTTGGTCGGTATTGGTTGAACGTTAAAAACTACAAAATTGTGGATACCAAAAGTATTTTTTAACAAAATATGAAATAACAGGGATCAGTCTTTTTTCCATTTAATTTTAGGTGCAAAAGGGGATTTTTAATTTTAAAAATGAGGATTTTCATCCATAAAAAGGGAATTTTCGAAAGAAGAAAGAAAAGGATACCATTGTAATATTTCTAAATTATTTGGAGTATTTTGAAGAACTCTGAATTATTTTAAATCCTTTAAAATATTTTTAAATCTTCTTATACCTACTTTATTTAATACTTCAAATACTAATATTTTTTAATACTTTGAACTATTTTGAAGTATCTTTTAATAGTTTCAAGTATTTTTAATTATTTTAATGTAATTTTAAGTACATTAAAATATTTTGTATATTAATTGAGAGTGTTTTCAAAAATTTCAAAGTATTTTAAAATATTTTGAAGTTTTTGGAAATATTTTCAGTACCTTTAAGTATCTTTAAAAATATTGAAGCATTTTGTTTTAATTTTAAGTATTTTAAAATTGTTTGGAATTATTAGTCTAAAGTAATTCAAAGAAGTTCTTTTTTTTTTATTTTTTAAGAAATTTAAACTTTTATTAAAAATATTTTGAAGTATTGAAAAGTAACAGGTATTGGAGTATTTTTGAATATTTTGAAGCATTCGGAAGGATTTATAAATAATTTTAAGTAGTTTTATGTAATTTTAAAAAGGTATTTTGAAGTATTTTAAAGGAATTTTTTTTTAATTTTTTAAAAAATTTTAAATTGTTATTAAATAATTTTAAGAATTTCAAAGTAACATAAAGGATTTTGTAGTATTTTTAAATATTTCGAAGTATTTGGAAAGATTCGGAAATAATTTTAAGTAGTTTTAAATAGTTTTAAGTATTTCTAAGTATTAGGAGGTATTTAGAAATATTTGGAAGTAGTTTTAAATATTTTGAATTATTGGGAAGTATTTGGGAATATTTTAAAGTTTTCTGAAATAGTCTTAAGTATTATTGTTGAAAAATTATAAAAAAAAATTATTGGAAAATAGAAGAAAAATACTTAATTTTAGGTGTTTCAGGGAATTTTCTTAAGAAAATGGGAAAATAATCGGAAAAGTGGAAAAAAGGGAAATTGCCTGATAATCAAAACAATTCCCTAATATTTCCCGGTTTTCCAGGAACTGCAGACACTGACCAATAATATAAGAAAAATAGATTAGTTTCTCTTATGAAATAAAAAAATCGCTCATACAAAACAAAAACGGTTAAAAGAATAAAAACATGTGATACATTTTGTGCCAAACCAAATGGCTTACTAATTATAGTACTATGTTTACCTGCATCAAGTTCACAATGTTAAATTAACTATTAAAAAAAATTTAATTTCATTAAGCGAGCAGCAATAAATTTTTGGGCATAAAGTTTCATATTGAATTTGAAATTTTCATAAATTTTTAAGATTATTGTTGTCGTTGCTTCCAATATGTAGCTGGGTATAACCGATAAATGAAATTAGTTTTAATTAATTAAATTGAATAAAATATTTATAATTTTTATAATTTAAATTGTATTCATCTCAAATGGCACATTTTTGGAAATATCAATTATTAAAATTGTACTGTTGAAAAGATGGAATTTTTTAATTACAGTCAGCTTCGGTAATTTATCATGAAAAATGTCAATTTTTCATTAATTTAAGTAAACAAATTTAACAAAATTATCAATTTCGGTCAAGCATGAAATTAAAAAATTGTTATTTTTCATTTGAAACATCTTGAATAACACTTATTAACAATCTTATTTTCAGGTGTTCCAAAGAATATGGACGTTAAACGTGAGGGAGTTAAAAGGTATTTAAATTTAAGTTTACCAACTTCAAAAAGAAAGTTCACTAATTTTATCGACTTTGTAACCCTAATGGTCTAAGGGAAGGAGGTCACAAAGCACGGTGAAAGGGACCTTAACTCAAGAGTAGTTAAAGTACCTTTCACCGTGGCGCGTCACATATATAAAAAATTTTGTTTTCTAAAGAAATTAATTTTCTTTTGCTTCTATACATATTTGCATGAAAAAGGCGTATCATTGAAAAATGTTTGATTTTGTTAATAGTTTAATTATACAATTCGGTGTTTCTAACGCGAATAAATATTATATATTATTTTTTCTGTTCAGAAATTGATGTTAGACAAAGACTGTATTTTTTGATAATTAAAAAATATACAAGTAATGAAGTTAATGGCCATTTTTTACTAAAGGTATCGCGCAACATTTTTTTTATTTATACATACGAATAATTCTATGAGAATTCGCTCACGAGTTATTTTTTGCTATTTTTCTTTGTGTATAGTAATTGGAACAAATCTTAAATTGTTTGATTATACACTCTCTAAATCTGAATCAGCGAAACTTCGCTGTGAATCAGCAAATTTGCTGATTCACAGCGCAGATTGCACAGCTGGTAATCAGCGAACGAAAATCCGCTGTTTTGCAGCTAATATTCGCTGATTCGCGCTGATTCACAGCGAATATTCTCTGATTGATCAGCTTAGATTGCACAGCTGCTAATCAGCGGATTTTCGCTGATTCAGATTTAGAGAGCAGGCACGCAAAAAATATAAAGTGCGAAATACCATAGTAGTCCAGTTTTATTTTGATTAGGGGTCTCTGAATCTGAATGCAAGATCAGAATTAAACGTCAGAAATACAACGTCAAAGCATATTTTGCAAAAAAATTATCATTTTCTAGTTAAGGGCTATAGATTTGCTCTTAAAGTAATAAACATGTATCGTTATGAAAATTGATGTACATTTATAAAATGTTAGAAATCTCTGTATACATATAGTATGAATTTATTGATAATTTTCTTTAAAAGTTAATTTAAAAAATCATGTGTTATACTTTAAACATTATTAGGAATTTTAAAAAATAATTTTTAAATAAAATTTTTAATAAATTCATATCCGATATACCATAACAATGATATTTTATCAAAGTAAACCAATTTTTATAACGATTTCTTTATTATATTATGAGTAAAACAGCAAGAAAAGTCTGTCTTATGAGTTACGTGACCACTTACGTAATTTTCAATCACATGCCCTTTAGTGAGAATGTTAAATTTGTATTAAAGAATGCTTGGAGGTTTTGACTCATATCTTGGGAACTACTAAATATTTGTTAAGCTTTCTATAGGATTCAATTAAATTTGATATTTGAAATTTAACATTGATGCATATTTTGGATTTTTACTACAATTGTAATAGAATGTGCAACAAATTAATCTTCAATTTTGTTTTTTTTTGTAAAGTTCAGAAAGAAAATTGATAGATCCAAAATACATAAGAATTTACTAATGAGGTCTTTTTCACTCGAGATTATCTTTGTTTTGTGTTACAGGGATATTACTGGGATATTTCGTGGATATTTATTTTATTATTAATTATTTTAAATTAGAAGCAAAAATAAATAATTTTATTTTATAATGCATAATTTTGTAGCATTGCGAAATATTTCTTATATACGCGGACTACCGGTGATCACCCGTGAGTGTTTTAAAGGATTGTGTATTGTTCTATTACAACAGATATTTAAAATCATAAAAGTTTTTTTCTAATTGTTAGGTGTAAATGAATAATGCATTCATCATTATTAGGATGCATTTTGCAATTATTAAATCAAGCTATTATTTTAAATATGTTGCGCCACACTGTAGCATTTTTTTGCCATTTAACTACTCAAAAAATAAGAAGGAAAATTAATTTTCGAAATTAAAAAAAAATTTGATTATGGACTTAAAATCGCTATTATATTGGTGGAAAACTAAAGTAGATATTTATATAATCCGATAATACAGATAACAAAAAGTACAGATAGTCAGATACCATTAAAAAAAGGTTTATTGAAAGTAGGTGTTTTCCAATTGGAACTGAGGCGATTTTGAATTGAAAATGTGTCTATTTACCAATTGAAAGAAATGCATTTTTCTTCAAAAAAGACAGAAATAATGCTTTAAGAAACATCAAACTAATTTACATAACGATATTTATTATCACGGAAAAAAAATTTAGTTGACATAATTGACAGTAGACCTATAGTCAATCAAAATCTAGTAAAATTAATTAGGATTCCTGACTAACTTAGCTATTTTTAAAAGTTAATTCCTTAAATTCGAAGCATAGCAAACACAATTTAGAATTCCTGGTAAGATCAACTAGGATAATTTTATTAAAATGACATAGTACTCATTGCACTTTAGAACTTGTACATAATCTAAACAAATAATGTCCTTTTTTTAATTTTTCGATATCTTTACTATTTGACATTCTTAATTTCTCATTTTCAAATAATATTAACAATATAAATGGCACTATATAATGTAATATATAATAATATAATAAAATTTATATAATTATAATTCTTATAAATATATAAAGAAAGTTAATTGTTTAGCATAACTATGTTTTATTCTTTTTATAAAATTATTTTTTAAAATAGATTCTTTAATTTAACAGTAATATTATTCAGAATATATTTTTTACAGTCAAGTGTCTTATTTTCAGTTCAGTATATATTTAATGTATTATGTACTTTATGATTTTGAAAAAATGTTTAGATAGCAAGAACTCCTTTAGTCGAGTGCGTTAAGACGCGTCTCCTAAAGTTGAGATTGAATATACATGAGGGGTTCGAATCTCAGAAAATCTATTGGCAATGACTCTAAGTATTAATAGGTAGCGAAGATTAGAATACTTTATTCCAATTAAATAATATTTATTACAAAATAAAACAATATACGGCTGATTTTAAATTCATTTTTGCTTATGAAAATATAATATTAATGAGGAAATATTCTAAATCAGTATTGCCAATTGTTCAAAATGACTAGGATTATTTGTCAGATTGACTTAGATTCCTAGTGTCTTTGACCATACTTTAATTTTAATACTTTAACTAGAGTTGCCTAGTGGGTTCCTCTCGTGACTAGGAACCCTAATCGATTCCTGGCACACGAGTACCAGGAATTTTTTCCAGTGATAATAACATTCTCTGGAAAGTGGTTAAAGTGATGTTATTTTTAAGAAACTAAATTTATGACGTATAATATTTAATGACAGCAGACCCAGCAGACCGACGCGAGTTATATACAAGTTATGCTGAATAAGAGGAAACACTTTTTCCTTTTTACCGACAATGGATATATTTTGGCTGACAATTAGCTGAAAACTGACGTTTTGAAGAAAATTGTAGATATATTTATCTCTTAAAGGAAAAAAGATTTTTATAATTACCTATTTAAAAATCAAAAATTATTAATCACTAGTCATAGTCTGGTTAACTTAACCAAAATTATAGTTAATTTAACCAGAAAAATTAGTATTTCTTTCTGGTTAAGTTAACCAGATATTTTTTTCAGTGTATAATTACATATGTGAAAAGTAGCTGACTACTGTAGGGTGGCCGACTACTTTCTGGTTTTTCCTACTTTCAATAAATTTTTTTTTACTCGGATATGCGATGGCAATCGCGGGTGTTCTGTATATAGCGCAAAGGTTAAAACAAATGCCCATACACATATTATTCAATGTGCATGGTGTAATATTTAGTAATTTGAAGTATATTGTTTTTTAAAGGAAAAAAAAATATCGAGAAGTACAGATTACAGACAGAGGAAAGCAAACCATGCAGCAGATTTTCAGGTAATTAATTTTATATTTTCATAGTTAAGATAGAATATAAATAACTTTCAAATTTTCTTCAATTACTTCGAAATGAAATGCAATCTTCTTTAGTTTTCTTAAAATTTCTGATAATTGTAGCGTACATCCTAATATGAATAACAATTTGAAATTATGGCATTAATTAATAATAATTATATATTATATTAATTAAATACTACCCTCAGGTACTGCCTATGCAATCATATTGAATAAAAGAACAATAATTAAAATATCTTACAAGAAATTGAGATAGAAATTTTTATATTACAAATTGAGCTTTAATTTGAGCTAATAAAAATTAAAAATAATTAACTAATTCCTTACATATTATTAATGATTCAGAAATTCATTGTTTGTTTTAAATTGTCACCTAATTTAATCACTGTGAAATGTCAAACATAAATTTAGTAATAAATTGTCTGATATATAGTTTTTTAAGCTTTTTGTATTTTAAATATTCAAATGTTTTACTTTATTTTTGTTAAAAATATCGTGTTTTAAATTAATTATTTTTTTTAAATCCACTTTGATCTATATCATGTCAAAAATTTATGATGCTTTATGTTTATTATTTTTATTCATTATTATCATATTATATATTATATGAATGATTTGTAGCTTCAATTATATATATTTTAAAAATTTTAATGGTTTTTAAAAACATTGCAAATTTACAGAACCATGAGTCACAGTCCGATTCAAGTACAGAATTAAATCAAGATTTAGTGGCAAACGTTGCAGGATTTCAAAAGTTATTAAATTTAAATTCTGAAAGATTGTCTTCAAATCTAGTGCACAAAAGTTTATGTGCAGGAAGTTCTGACGAATCTTGTTTAAGTATAGAACTTGATCAGGATATACAAAGAAATGACATGGAAGTTCAAAACTCTCAAAAATCTACTGAACAGGGGAAACCCTTGAAAAATGAACTTGACAGCAGTGAACTTAAGTTAAACACGGTATCATCAATATTTAATTTTTTAATATTGTATTGAAATTTTCACATAGTTCTCTACATTTATATTTAAATACATCTTTTCAGATGTCGTCTGATGATGACAGTGACGGAAGTAAAGGAACACACTCTAATATAGATACTTTTATACTTTGGAATGACGAAAGGATGACATACATAAAAGAAACTGCTCATGATAATATTAATGCGGATAGTGAAGAATATGGTAAGATAATATTTATATTCATTTTTATGATTATAATTGAGAAACGAGCAAACATAAGTGGATAAATCCACTTTTTCACATTTCGTTATAATTGAATAAATGCTATTTGACACATAAACGCAATACATTTTATATTAAAGTAACCAATAGCACCTAATTATTTAAATACGATTGTGCTTTTTAGTTTAAAAAGTGTTTTTACTAATTAAATGTAATTGTACATAGGAAATTTAAAGGTTTTGTTTATTTTTTTATTCATAATGATTAAAGTGATTAATTAATTTTGTCGATTTGTAAGGTTATAAATATACGAAATCTATTTTTATCTCAATTTTTTTAAAAACATTTATTTATGCAAGAAGAGCGCAAATAGTTGCTTCCTTGTTATACATACATAATTTTTTTTTAATATTATGTCTTAAAAAATGAACTTTTTATTCTCCCTAGTAAGTGAAAAGTCGATTTTTAAACGCACTGTATTACAAAAATAGATTTATCAATTTGTTGTCTTACTTCTCCGTCTAAGAAAAAAAATTATTCTGATTATCCCAGTTAAAAATCCTCATGTGGGATCCTATGTGGGTTCCTGTATGGGATGCTAGGTGAGTTCCCTTAAAGGTTCCCGTGTGTGCCTAAAGAAAGAACCAGTGTACCAGGGAACTTTGGCACGGACCCTCGAAGGATCCCTGTACCCACGATCCCATGTGCAGCACTTTTTTAAACACAATGCTGCACAGTAGTTTTCTACTGCGCTGACGACTGCGCAGTACATTTTTTTGGTGTTCCAGAGATGGATTGCCAATGCAGTTAATAAAAGATTTATTTTCTAAGCAATTTTTTTGATAATCATTTTATTTATTTTTCTAATTATTTGGAAAACATTAAGGATCCTATATGGGAACACTTACACATGGGATCCTGGGTACAGGGATCCTTTGAGTGTCCGTGCCAATGTTCCCTGGTACACAGGTTCCTTCATGGGAGCACATGTGGGAACCTTTCAAGGGAACTCACTTGGGAACCTTTACAGGAACCTATACAAGATCCCACAGGATCCCACATGAGAATTTTTAACTGGGATTGCTTATAATTGAAATGTTACAAAACGTTAATAACTACATAATAAAAATTAGATACACCAGAAACTTGATTTAGCGGTCGGCTCGGGGGTAGACCGCTAAATCGAGAATGACGTCACAACGGTTTTTGTGTGCTTATACGCATTTGAAAGAAGGCGTGGTTTCATGGAAAGGGCATTTAACGACCGCTAAATCAAGAACCGCTAAATCAAGTTTCTGGTGTAATTTATGGAGTTTCGTGGCTAAGGGTCAAAATTATTATAGTTCCATATTGGTTCAAGAAAGGTGACATAGATGCTTGAGGCATATTTTTTTTATAATCTCGAGAAATTCTCTGTAAAAAAATATAAAAAGATACGTTAGAAAAATGCAAAAGAAAGTTTAAAGTTATTTTTTGCTAGCGGTTTGACTAGTTTGTTACTTATTAAATATGAACTGAATAAATAAGTTCTTTAGTCACTGACAATCATCAATTTGTACAATTCAAATAAAGATAAAAAAGAAGCAGTCAACACGAATTTGTTCATTTTCGAATTAATTTATATTTTGAGTGAGTTTTGACAATAAATCTGTTGCCTAGAGTAAATTATACATTTCTAATCAAATTCCATATTATTCTGGATATTCGTACGTACGATGCGTAACTGAGTGCATAAGATACAAATTTTATAATTTGTAATTTAGAAATAGAAGTTTTTAATGTAGGACAAATTAATTTTATTTCAAGTAATAAAGAATTAATAATTTTAAAAAATATAATTATTTTTGGTTGGTAATTTTTTTACTTTTTTTATAAATTTTTCTTGGTGGACAATAACCGGAGACATTTCTTTTTGGTCAAGAAACATGCCTGCAGAAAAGTGGGTATACTTTTTTTTATATTTTTCAATTTAACTTTTTTTCTTTACAAAAGGTTAGCTTAGAAGTGTAGTTTTAAAACAAGACCTTTTTAAATCTTAAATCTTCACTAGAAAAAATGTTATGGATCCAAATGCAAACCCGGTCAATAATCGGGGACACTCTCATATTATTGTAAATTTAATTTAAATTCCCTTAATCTCTATTACAATCTGTTGCAGGGAATGAATTCATCTTTTTTTTCAATTTTTTTGAATCTCTTTTTATAGCTCTTTAAAATCGAAATTGTCAGCGGCTAAAGTTTTTGTAGGATTTTTGCAAAATTTTCAGTTTCTTCCCTACTGAAAATTCCTGTACAAGATCCACAGTAGAACTAGTACAGGATCCACAGTAGAAATAGTACTAGATCCACTGTGGAACCTGTACAAAATGTTGTACTCGAAATTGGAACAAGAACTAGTACAAGAACCTGTACAAGGTCCTGTACAGGTTCTTGTACATTAACATATTTATATATGTATAGAATTTAGCAATCACTCCGAGTCTGGAAATTAAAAAAAATAAAGAACACAATTTTTTACGTTTCAGCAGCACGGCTGTCCTCCTCAGAAACGAAAAAACATGTTAAAAATCATTTAGATTAACAATACGGACAATCAGTCGAGAACGTCATACTCGTAATCATTATAAATAGACACTAACAAAACTGACGTTCTCGACTGATTGTCAGTTTTGTTAATCTAAATGATTTTTAACATGTTTTTTCGTTTCTGAGGAGGACAGCCGTGCTGCTGAAACGTAAAGAATTGTGTTCTTTATTGTTTTTTAATTTCCTGACTCGGAGTGATCGCTAAATTCTATACATATATTAAGAAACCACCGAGTGATAGAATCAGCTTTACTTAACATATTTATATTGAGGCTCTTGTACAAGTTCTTGTACAGGATCTTGGACGTATAAGTTAGTTTATTTTTTAAAACTTTAAACAATGCGCACTGGTTTTCTGTGTACTCTGGGGCTGCGCAGTAGATTTTAATCAGTAATAACAGAGAGATACTGTAAAAAAAGGTAATTTTTTTATAATTTTCAAATAAACAAAAAAATTTATAAAAAATCTTGTACAAGAACTTATACAAGATCCTGTACAAGATCCTGTGAAAGATCCTGTGCAAGATCTTGTACAATATTCTGTACAAGAACTTGTACAAAAACCTGTACAAGAACCTCAAAATAAATATGTTAATGTACAAGAACCTGTACAGGATCTTGTACAGGATCTTGTACAGGTCCTTGTACTGGTTTTTGTTCCAATTTCGAGTACAAGATCTTGTACAGGTTCCACAGTGGATCTAGTACTAGTTCTACTGTGGATCCTGTACTAGTTCTACTGTGGATCCTGTACTAGTTCTACTGTGGATCTTGTACAAGATCTTGTACAGGAATTTTCAGTAGGGTTTTACTAAGTATTTGACTTCTTTTAGATCAGGCACGAAATCTTCGATTGTAGGAGCGCGAGCCTGATTTTTTACGAATTTTTGATCTGAGATTCTCTTTTGCCGTTTCTAATTATAGCTATTGTAAAAAATTATGCTTTCTTAAAAGGAAAAAAATATTAATTATAATTTTATAATTTTAAATTTAAATTTATAATTATAATTTATTATAAAGTAATATGTAAAATTTATAAAACGTCAAAAATATGTTTGTTTATAATTCCTTAAGTACTATAAAGCTCAAATTATTGTTATAAATCGTAATGCAACAACAAAAATCGGTTTAAACAATCTAATTAGTGTTAAAAATACCAGTGTTCGGTGATAATTACAATTCTGAAGTGATAAGATGTTAAAATGTGCATGTTATGTTTATTTCCCTTAATATAGATTTCGTGCTAAATAATAGAAAAATTTAGATTAATTTTTATAAATAAAATCCTAAAATATTCAACTGTTACAACTCACCTCTATGTGCGTTTCAACTCACCTTAGTACTAGGTGAGTTGTAACAGATGCAGTTGTTTTACAAATTAACATTTTTTTCATAGACCCTTATTATTTTTTATTTCTTTTATTTTTGATTTGTATTCTGTATAGAACTAGCTATTCTATGCTGTTTGATTCATAAAGATAGGACTATTTTTGGCTCAGTAATAGGCAGAAATGTAAAAATCGTTTCAACTCTCCTAGGTCTCCCCTACAAAGTACTCCTATCAACTAAAAAAAAAATAACAATAGGTTAATAACAATAATAGCTTTAAAACAAAGTTAAGGTGGCTGCGTATTTGTAACATTCGCTTCTAGTAATAAACCTTTTAAAATTAGGATGAAACGAGAGAGATTGTTGATAAAGAAATTTACATCGTACTTAAATAAGGTTAAGTTTGACAGTTTTGTGTTTTAACCAATTTAACATTTTAAAATTACATAAATATCAGTTGTAAGAGTACTATTAATTAAGAAAAATATAATCCTTTATTATATTAAGATCTCAAATTCTTTTGTGCCTCTATTTTTGAGGTAACATTTATTATTTCCCTTTTTTCATCAAGAAGATAACTATAATATGCAAAAATTATAAACAAATCTAATTCTGTGACTTCTGTATTATTTAAAAGTGCTTTTCTTTTATCGCCATCTTTACATTTTCAGTATTTATTAATGCACAAAGAAATTTGAAAAATTTGAAAAATTTGGTCGTCACTTTTCAAGGTCATTTTCAAGGCTACAGCTAAATGTTGAGTTTT
>WNHD01014061.1:5403-19988 GCA_011057455.1 Ganaspis sp. Gsp50 | reverse complement strand
AATAGTTTGGTCAGACAGTAGAAAGAATTTCCATTTCTGAATAAAAACTCTTGCATCATTCATAAAACGCATGTCTGACTGCATAACGACTTTTTCACTCAATTCGATAATGACACTTTGTCTGACTATATCAAGGAGTTACTACTGATTTCGTAAAACATCACGTTGTCTGACTGCGTTATGACTTTTCTACTTAGTCCGAAAATTACAAACTTGTCTTACTGTAGCAAGATGTTACTACTGAATCTGAAAATAACAAAGTCGTCTTACCATAGCAAGGCGTTACTACTGAATCTGCATACGAGAACTAAAGTGTGACAGTAACACAGCGTTACTACTGATTTCGTAAACAATTAAGTTGTCTGACTGTGACTAGATTTTTCTACTAAATACGAAAAGTACAAAGTCGTCTGACTATATCAGGGCGTTACTACTAAATCTGCAAACGAATATCAACGACTGACTAAAACATGGCATTACTACTGAATCTAAAAATGACAAAGTTGTCTTACTATAGCATGGCGTGAAAATAACAAAGTCGTCTCACCATAGCAAGGCGTTACTACTGAATCTGCAAACGAGAACTAAAGTCTGACTATAATACGGCGTTACTACTGATTTCGTAAAAAATCAACCTTGTCTGACTGTGACAAGACTTTTCTACTCAATACAAAATGTAAAAAGTTGTTTGAATATATCAGAGCATTACTACTGAATCTACGATCTAAAATCAACGTCTTACTATATCATGCCGTTACTACTCATTACGAAAATAAGAATCAACGTCTGATTATATCAAGATGTTATTACTGATTTCGCAAACAATTAACGTTGTCTGACTGTGTTATGACTTTTCTACCAACTCCGAAATGAACAAACTTGTCTGATTATAGCGAGGTGTTACTACTGATTTCGAAAACTATAACCGTCTGACTGTTTTATGACTTTTCTACTGAATCCGAAAAGGACAAATTTGTCTGATTGTATCATGGCGTTGTTACTGAATATACGAAAGTAATAATGAATGTCTGACTATTGCAAGACGATACTACTGATTCCGAAAATTACAAACAAGAATGTTTTGTTGTAGTAGAAAATTGCTACAAAGTTTACAAACTATGATGTTTTAAATTACAATTAAAGTCTAACTATACCAAGACGATACTACTGACGTAAATTAAATACCATGTCTGACTATACCAAGACGTTACTACTGACGTAAATTAAACACCATGTCTGACGAAATAAAGGAGTTACTACTGACTTGGAAAATGATAAACATCTTGACTGTTTTATAACTTGTTTACTGAATCAGAAAATGTTAGTTGTTTGACTATATCAAGATGTTACTATTGAATAGTATCAATCAATAAATGTCTCACTATACGAGAATGTTACTATTAAGTTCGAAAATATTAATCCTTGTCTGACTATACGAGAACGTTACTACTATATTCGCAAATAGTAATCCTTGTCTGACTATACGAGAACGTCACTACTGAATTGGCATATAATAATCCTTGTCTGACTATACGAGAACGTTACTACTAAATTCGCAAATAGTAATCCTTGTCTGACTATACGAGAACGCTACTACTGAATTGGCAAATAACAATTCTTGTCTGATTATACGAAGACGTTACTACTGAATTGACTACTTAAAATCTACTACTTAAAATGACCAGCTTCGTCTGACTGCATCTGGATTTTACCACTGATTCCATAACTTTTTATCTACGCCTGACTACACCTGGATTTTACTACTGATTCCTGCACCAACGTCTGACTATACCAAGATTTTACCACCGAATCCAATAGAAAAAGTCCTTGGCTCACTACACTCTGATTTTTCTACTCAAAATGGTGAAATAATGGAAATAATTTTTTTTTGCAAAATTCGAGCGCTTTTTGGGCGCACAGTAAGTATCGCAGAAATCGTACCTTCCCTCACGTTTTGAGTGACAGTGAACGTTTTCCCTGTGTCGAGAGGCACTGTCCAGTTGACTGGTTCCGGTGAGCGCATTATCATTTGCTCTGGTGACTTGACGCGTGTTGGTTCCGGAGGGCTTTTTATCACTGGCTCGTCGTCGAACCAATGACTTTCGGTCGAGGCTGGAGCTACCTGAGCTGCTACTTGTGACGGCGGAGTGGACGCGACGCTCGATCCCCCGGTTGTGTCGCCGTTTATCTGAGGTTCCGCTGTCACTGGAATCCACAATAGACGCTTATACAGAATGTATAATTTCTTCGTTCTTTACACTTGTTCTTCAAGCTGGATGATTTTTTTTTAATTTCATTAAGGCAGGAATAACAATAATTATTAATCTCATTTTGTTTGTTCATTTTGTGATAATTTAGTAATCATTATTTACATTAATAAATCATTAATTACAATAATTAATCATTAATTTATTAATAGTTCATTAATTACGTTAATGATCCATTAATTACGTTAATTATTCATTAATTAACGTTAATTATTCATTAACTACATTAAATAAAACATTACAAACATTGCCTTTCAAACAATCAGCGAATAAGTAATTTTCTGCCGAGACAGATTTGTGTCTTAGAAGGTTTACAAATCTAGCAATTTAGATGCCAAAATAAGAGCAAACTATAATATAAATAAATATTATTTATTAATAATAATATCGCTAAATATATTTAGCGATCTGGTTTGGCCCAAACTAGCACCAGTATAGTAGGAATACTTTAGATATCAAAGGTTCTTAAATAAACATAAGAAAACAAAAAGAACAAAAGTCTTAGAAATTTTGAAATTGATTACACAAAAGATGTACATTTTGTGCAAATTCTTGAATCGGTTGATAATTTGATTTTCAAAAAGGAAATTTATGTCGTAAAAATCATCGAGCTTGAACTTTATTTCTGGAAAGAGAGTTTTAGAGACAAGAAGGCTTGATTTTATTTAAAATTTTTCATTAATGTGATTTGAAATGTTGAGTGTATAAACAATGAGTAAATGATATGCTATCTTGTCTGTAAGCTCTTTTAAGTATGTAAACACAGTAAAAAGGAAATTTGCGTCAAAATTTACAGAAGTGACCTAAAAATACACTCATATAGAAACATATATAGACACATTATAGAGACAGAGATAGTTTTAGGAAAGCAACATGTACAATTACAATGCACAAACAACGAGTTGCAGTGTTTATATTTATGGAAAGTTTTCAATAAAATACCACTCGTGCCTTATTTCTAGAATTTCACTCTGCTACACGAAATGCAAATATTTTGAATTAAGACCACTCTTTTTGTTCCGCATAAATTTATATAGATTTTAGAGCAAGACATATTCATTCTAGATATTCTTTCTATTTTCTTTCTACCATCTTGCCTTTGTACAATTTTTTGCAATTTTTTATTCTATTATTCTTTTTACTATTTTTTGTTATTTTTCATTCTATTATTTTTTACTATGTTTTGTTATTTTTTATTTTATTATTTTTTACTATGTTTTGTTATTTTTTATTCTATTATTTTTTACTATGTTTTGTTATTTTTTATTCTATTATTTCTTTTATTTCAATATTTTTTACTATTTTTTACTAATTTGTACTTTTTTTAAAAAAATACTTCCTTACTATTTTTTTCTAATTTGTACTTTTTTTAAAAAAATACTGCCTTACTATTTTTTACTATGGTTTTTACTATTGTTTTAAATTACTTTTGCTTGTATTGTTGTTAATAATTGAATACTGAAATAAAAGTAGCTCATTAGAAATTAGACACATGTAAAGAGAGTTAATAATATCACGGTAACAGATTGTTTAACAGTTTTTGTGAATTAAAAAAGATGCAATGTTCATCCAGGCAACGATTTATATTTAAGTATCATACGTCAGATAATAGCCACAAACATATGTGTTTAGAGTATAGATGTTTTAATTCAACAATTTGAAGTTGAAGTCATCTAATGAAAAATAGTTGATAAAGCACAATAAACAGAAAATAAAGTTTATTTTAAAAAAATCAATCCAGTTTGTGTAGATTTTTTAATTAAGACAAATAAAGTATCATAAACACAAATATATATGACACGTATACATATGTACTTAGAAACTGGGCATGAGTATATATTATTTATATAAAAATAAATGAAAAATTAACATTTTCGTTTAATTTTTACAGAAAGCTATATTCATTTATGTAGTACTATGTATATTTAAGTATTATTCATTATATATTACTATATATTTATTATTCTATATTTGTATTTTATAGTCCGAATTATTATACCTATAAATATATGAATATATAAATAGAATAAAAATAGAAATATAATACAAGAAATAGAATAAGTAAATAGAATATGTATTGAAATTTTTGTAATTCTCTAGAACATGTACAAACATGTGTTCAAATATTTATTTACAGATGTATTTATATGCATATATTTCTTCGTATAGAATTATTTATTTTTTATTTAAATATCTATAAGAAAAATTTATAGTAATTCCTAAGTATGATAGACTATGTACATTTATTTTACAGATTCTATTTTTAATTTCAATCCTCGAGGAACTTAAATGTACGTTACAGAGTACAACTACAAGTGATAAATAATTAATAATATAAATAAATAAAAAGATTCGTAACTTACATTTTTATTTAAAAATAATATTTTGCTAATAAAAGGTGTAATCATTTATACAATTTGTAAATTAAATACAAAATTACTTCTATAATTAAAAGGAACTTTTAAGGTCGTATAACTACTTATTTCAAAGGACTTTAATAGGACACTACTTTAAAGGATCATCTTACTCTAAACTGCCTTACATTTCATACTTTTACTTTCGATTTTAAAACCTAATCACGATCTTTAGTCAGAGTTAAAAGTTTTGTTATTGTTTTAGTTCTAAATGCGAATAAATAATAACCTTTATACACAAGAATTCAATTCTTTGAAAAAAGAGTAACTAAAAACGAAAAAAGAAATACAAAAATCTATTTCTTGCGATCAATTGTCTATTGTTTTCAAAGTCTGATTGCTCATTTGATTAAGGACCGATTTCTTTGTTACTGTTCTTTGTTACTTTTATTACTGTTACTGTTCTTGTTTTTATTATTTATTATTATTATTTATTATTATTTATTATTATTTCTTGTCTCTATTATGATTACAGTTAAAAAAATATTTTTATCACAACTTTTTGAATTAAATTTATTTTCAATGTTACTATAAATTACTGTAAATCAAATTTACTTCAAATTGCAAATACATTGAAATAACTAAATTTGTTCTTCGAAATAAACAAAGTAGACAAATTAGTTTTATCGAAAGTCTTTAAATTTTACTAATTTCAAGACAAGAAGTGCACGAGAATTAATGTTACACAACTTCTTTTTTACTGCAAACAGAAATTGGTCCTTGTAGGGTCAGTAGTGGAAAATGCACCGACATGCGAACTTATACGGCGCAGGTTTATGTCAGGCTAACGTAAATTTTAAACAAACTTTAACTTCTGGTTCTTCCGTGGTGCATTTTCTGCTGAGATACTTTCCCTGTGTGCACCTGTAATTTATTGCAAAAATGGAACATTGGTCCGACATCTATAAATTTCACTAGGGATACTTGGGAATATTTATGACAAGCTGAATGATCGTATGATACAAAATATGATACATTTCGTATGTAATGACAGTCACCAATAAACAACTTCCTCCACGGTATTTTACTTCCTTCATTTTTCTTTTTTTCCATTTGTTTTTGGTTTTCCTTTTTTCCTTAATTTTTCTATTTTCCATTTGCTTTTCTTTTAGAACTAATATTTCTATTTCTATTTTTCTATTCTTCTATTTTTCTTTTTTTTCTATTTTTCTATTTTTCTATTTTTCTATTTTATTATGTGATCAAAAATGACGAAACTGATTACGTGATCCGTAAGGCAAATTTTCTCCGCCGTTTTACTCTTAAAATAATAAACATCGTTATGAAATTTGTTATACATTCATAAAATATCATCAGAATGGTCTGTCTGGTGTGAATTTATTAATAATATTGTCCAAAAGTTATTTTATAAAATTATGCAAAATCGACTAAGTGTAACGCGTAATTTCACAAAATAACTTTTGGTCAAAATTATTAATAAATTCACATCAGACAGACCATTCTGATATTTTATAAATGTATACCAAATTTCATAACGATTTGTTTATTATTTTAAGAGTAAAACGGCGGAAAAAATTTGCCTTACGGGTCACGCGACTACCAACGTCATTTTTCATCACATGCCCTTAATTAATTCTAATTAATCACATTTTAATTTTTCTGGTTTATAATTTTTCTCTTTTTCTTTTTTTCATTTTTCATTTTTCATTTTTCATTTTTCATTTTCCCTTTTTCATTCTTGTGTTTTTAATTCTTATTTCTTTATTTTTTCTTTCCTTATCAATTTTCCGACTCTTTCATTTTTCATGCAATTTTTTCATTCCCTTTTGTTTCTATGTTCATTTGTAATTTTTGTTCATTTGCTTTTTTGTTAATTTATTATCTGGTTCATTTATTCTTTTTTTAATTTACTTATTTATTCATTTCTTTGTTTTTTCATTTGTTTTTTTATTTGTTTTTTATTTGTTTTTTATTTGTTTTTTCATTTGTTTTTACATTTGTTTTTTTCATTTGTTTTTTTCATTTGTTTTTTATTTGTTTTTTATTTGTTTTTTATTTGTTTTTTATTTGTTTTTTCATCATTTGTTTTTTTCATTTGTTTTTTATTTGTTTTTCTTTATTTGTTTTTAATTATTTGTTTTTAATTATTTGTTTTCTAATTTCCATTTGAATGTAGTACTTTTTATATAGTTGCAATAGTCTTTATTTAGTTGTAGTAGTTTCTTTTCCTCCAAAACTAAAAGAACCAAAAATCGTTTTGTAAATCGTCCTTCTGAAAATTCCAATTGTGAAAAATGAAAGATCATCGTTTTGAAAAAAAGAAAAATGTATTAAAAAATCGAAAATTGTGTTAATAAATTCAAAATTGTATTGAAAAATAGAAAATAGAGTTAAAAAATGAAAAAATGTGTTGAACAATAAAAAATTGTACCGATAAATAGAAAATTGAGTTGAAAAATCGAAAATTGAGTAGAAAAATAAAAAAAATGTGATTTAAAAAAATCGTGAGTTTTCGCTTTGAAAAATAGAAGATTGTCGTGTTGAGAATTGGCGACTGGTCATTGCACAAGAAGGTGATAAATGACATTAAAAATGATGAACACAACGGAGGTACGAAAAGCAGTTTCTAAAGCCGTAGACCAATCGGAAAGATTGGATCACGACGGCTGGCATGCTACTTACTAGCTTGTACGGCAGAAGTGGATCGATGCGCGTATCGACTTTCGAAGGATGATTTGGATGGGTCGACTGCAGCTGCAGTCGCAGGTGGATGGCTTGCAGCGCCTGCAGCAGCCGTTTTGGCCTGTGCTTGACCTTGGCTCTGGGCATGCTTGACACGCTCCAGCCTGGCCGCAGCGGCAGCAGTGGTAGCAGTAGGCGGGTGATAGGCGGTCGAGTGAATCGAATGCTTAACCGAGGGTTTTACTGTGACGTTCGTATTGGTAGTGGTACTTGTGATGTTGGTGGTTATGGGTTTTGCGTGATGAAGAGGGCGATGGGGAGGAGCATTGGTTGCGAGGAAGGCTAGAACATATCGTACAAATACAGTAAGCCACCGTCTCCAAAATCATATCGCATTCGCTACTAAATCATCAATAAATAACGTAAACAACAAAAAAAAAACGAATATTTTTAATCAACACATTATTACTCTTGCAGTTACGTATACTCCCACGTCCTCAGTTTTTTCAAAAAATTTGATTTCTCACAACTAGAATCAAAAGATTGTAGAATTTTTCTCTTGATTAGCTTTTTTAGGTCCCTTTTTTTCAGAAAGGTAATTTGTTCCTGATAGTATTGCTTGAAGATGTATCTGATAATATACCTTGATAATATTCCTGATAATATTCCCTGGTAATATTCTATTATAGTATTTCCTGGTAATATTATGATAGTGTTGCTGATAATATTCATTGATAATATTCATAGGTAATATTCTTCAATAATATTCCCTGGTAATATTCTATGATAGTATTTCCTGGTAATATTATGATACTGTTGCTGATAATATTCATTGATAATATTCATAGGTAATATTCTTCAATAATCTTCTCGATAATATTCCATGACAATAATCCCTGATAATATTTTCTGATAATAATTCCTGATAATATTATCTGATACTATTCCCAGATACTATTCCCTGATAATAATTTCTGATAATATTATCTGATACTATTCCCGGACACTATTCCCTGGTAATATTCTATGATAATATTCCCTGCAAATATTCTGTGATAATATTTCCTAGTAATATTCTACGATAATATTGCTGATAATATTCATGGATAATATTCATAGGTAATATAATTCATAGGTAATTCTTCAATAATATTCTCGATAATATTCCCTGACAATAATCCCTGATAATATTTTCTGATAATAATTCCTGATAATATTATCTGATACTATTCCCTGATAATATTTTTTGATAATAATTCCTGATAATATTATCTGATACTATTCCCTGGTAATATTTTATGATAATATTCCCTGGAAACATTCCATGATAATATTCCCTGGAAATATTCTATGATAATATTTCCTAGTAATATTCTACGATAATATTGCTGTTAATATTCCTTGATAACAAGCATAGGTAATATTCTTCAATAATATTCTCGATAAAATATAATATATAATATTCCCTGATTAAATTCACTAATAATATTCTCTGATAATAACTAATATTAGAGGATATTATCGGAGTAGAAAATTACCACGCACTGAAAATATTCTCTTTTAATATTCCTGGAAAATATTGTCTGATAATATTCTGCGGTAATATTGTGTAATAATATTCTATTTCAATATTTATGGAAAATATTCTCTGATAATAATCTGCGATAATATTCTCTGTTAATATTTCTAGAAAATATTCCAGAATATTAACCATAATAATATTCTGTGATAATATTGTCTGTTAATATTTTTGTAAACACTCCCTAATAATATTCAGTGAAAATATTCACTGATAATATTCTCTGCAAAAATATTCTTTGATAATATTCTCCGATAATATTCTGCAAAAATATTCTTTGGAAACTTTCTCTGATAATATTTCAGGAAACTATCTCCTGACAATATTATCTAAAAATATCTCTTCATAATATAATCTGATAATATGATCTGATTCTCTAATAATATTCCTGGAAAATATTCTATGGTAATATTCTGCAATAATATTCTGTTAATATTTTTGGAAAGTATTCTTTGACAATACTCTGCGATAATATTCTCTTTTAATATTTCTAAAAATATTCCCGGATACTATTTCTGGAACTATTTCATGAAAATATTCTCTGAAAAATATTCTTTGATAACATTCACCGATAATATTCTCTGATAATACTACCTGATTCTTTAATAATATTCCAGGAAAATATACTCTGGTAATATTCTGTGATAATATTCTCTGCTAATATTTTTGGAAAATATTCTCTGATAATATACTGCGATAATATTCTCTGCTAATATTTTGGAAATATTTCCTGATAATATGCACTAAAAATATTCCCTGATAATATCTCTGGATACCTAATAATATTTCTGGAAGTATTTCATGATAATATACTTTGAAAATATTCCCTGATAATATTTCAGGAAGTATTTCATGACAATATTCTTTGAAATATTCCCTGATAATATTCTCTAAAAATATTCGTTGATAATATTCTCTAATAATATACTTTGAGAATATTCTGTGATAATATTATTTAATTCTCTGATAATATTCCATCAAAATATTTTCTGATGATTATTTTAAAAATATTCCCTGAGAATAGTATCTCAAAAATAAATAAATAATTAAATAAAATAAAAAAAAATGTTCCGTGATAGTACGTTCTGAAATATTCTCCTATAATAGTAATAAATTATTCCCTGATAATATTCTCTGATATACGCCCTGATAATATTCTCTTAAATATTCCCCGACAATAATTTTTGAAAATATTATCTAATTAATATTACCTAATTCTTTAATAATACTCTTTGAAAATATTCTCTGGTAATATTGCTTGATTTTCTGATAATACTCCAGGAATATATTTCCTGGTAATATTATCTCAAAATATAGCCTGGAAATATTCTCTGAAATATTTTCCTTTAATATTCTTTGAAAATCTTATCTGATAATATTACCTGATTCTCTAATATTCTCCGAAATATTCGCTGATAATATTCTTTGAAAATATTACCCAATAATATTATCTGGTTCTCTAAAAACATTCTTGGTAAATATTCCCTGATTTAATCTGTGTTAATATTGTTTGAAAAAACTGACTGCTAATATATTCTGATTCACCGAAAATATTCCTGATTATTTTCCCTGATATTCTTCTCTTGAAGTATAACACCCTGGTGATTTGCCGAAAAAGGTATTTTCTAAAGGTGCTATTTTTGCAAGAAACTGTCTCATTTTTGGAAAAAAATTCTCTCTTTTTACAAGAAAATGCTCACTTTTTGCAAAAAATTTTTCATCTTTTGCAAAAAAAAATTCTCACTCTGCAAGAAAAAATTCTCACTCTTTGCAATAAAAAATTTCCCACTCTTTGCAAAAAAAATTATTTTGGATACGAGTCCCCTTATGGAAATTTGTCCTCGGATGAAGCTTCCTAAATATTTTACACAACACAGGCATCTAGATTGTAAGCTTTTTACATGCCATGAATATATGAAGTGTGGAATATTTTATATGGGTTCATTTACATATTCTTGGCATATTTTGTGCTGTTCATGGGTTTTATGTATAGTTTTTAAGGGACGTGTTTCTAGCTTTCTAGAAATTGCTTCCAGTCGTTCATTATTCATGTCACAATAAACTCTTGGTATTTAGGTGTCAGTTATAAATGTCTTCTGCATTCTTATCATTCAGTGAGAAGGTAAAAAAATTTTAAATTAGAAATGTAATTATTTTCGTTTATTATTTTTAATCAAGAGTATATTGCAAACATGATAAACCTGTTTTAAAAAAGTGTAAATAAATTATTCGGTGTCATTGAATATTTTTACTTTGAAAAATAAAATATTGATATTTAATAAAATACCAATATTGATATTGCAAAATATAAATATTGATATTGGAAAATGTAAATATTGATATTGCAAAATGTAAATATTGGCATTGCAAGATGTAAATATTGATATTTCAAAATGTAAATATTAAAAGAATAATTGACATTAAATATTCACATTAAATATTGATATCAAATATTTAAATCAAACATTGATACTAAATATTAATTAAGAATTAATTATAATACTAAATTTATTGATATAAAAAATCATTAAATTTATTGTGAGGTATTTCTGTATGTGTGATATGTATGATTATAATGTAATATCACGGTCCCACAAAACAAACAATAGTGAATAAAATTTGCGAAACTAAAAGTGACTTATTTGTTTGTAACCCCTTCCTCCATGTGAAGATGAATACATAGGTACGTTTTTTACTTTGTGTGAATGACAAAAGTAACTACAAATCGCAATGAAAGAAAATTGCAAATGCAAAAAGCAAATGCTTTTTCGAAACTACTAAAATTGTAATTCATTTACGAATATTTTTCAAAAATTTTCCAAACAGTTTTTTTTCCATTTATTAAAAATTCATGAAAACTTGAAATGTGTCAAATTAGTTTATCTTCTCAATTTCGCCAACAATCTTCTTAATTTTAAAAGTGTCAATTCAGTTTAAAAAAAATATGTTGTTTTGTAAACATTTCTATTAATTAACAAAAAAGAATTTTTCAAACAAAAATTAATCGAGAGATTAATTAAAATAGAACCGAATGTTTGAAATTAATTTTCGAGATAATTGAAATTAATTTTAATTAAAATTAATGTTAATTAAAATTAACGTTAATTAAAATTAATGTTAATTAACATTAACATTCTCCAATTAATTTGCCCAAAAATACTTTTCAAACCCGACAGAATAAATGTTTGAAAAATAGTTGCAATTTGCAGCTACAAGATTGTCAGTGTAAAATAATAATAAATAAAATAAATTGCTTGTGCCTGAGACTGGACAAATCGTGGGGAGCTCGGGATTTGCTCCTGTTTTAAAAAATTGAAGGAGCTTTTTTTTCTCGAATTGGTACTTGAAGCTTGCGAGGTGTAAATTGTTTGAGGTGCGAAAAAGAATATTTTGTCCGATTGCCGTGAATTTTCGAATGGACATTGAGTGAATGCGACTGACGGACTAAAGAACGTACGTTTGCGATGAATTTTCGGGGACCTCCTGTGGATTGGAGTCGGCTTTGGACCCGAAGGTGGTGGTGATATTTGCGGTATTGGTTGTCCGCTCGCTGATAAACTTGCAGAAGAAACTGGAGATACTCTTATGCTCCAACGAACTCGGCTACCCGTTGCTGAAACACCCACTCTCCTCCTAATCATTCTATTCACTACCATTCCAATCCATCATTGAATTTTAATGAAGAAATGACGATGAAACTATGACCCCTTTTTAAACTCGAATTTTCATCCGAACTGAATTATTGCTCAATTAATTTTCCACTTAATCTGTGATTTTTATTTTCAATGCATTTTTTCTACATTGCAATGTTTTCAACTTGCATTACAACTAGATTGCAATTTTCAACTGAATTGTAAAATTTCAATTAAATTTGCAAGTTTTCAACTAGATTGAAATTTTGTGAACTCGATTGCAATTTTTTTGAAAAAGCTTGCAATTTTTGAAACAGATTGCAACAATTTTTTGAGCAAAATAACAATTGTTTTTTATCTAGAGAGCATTTTGATAGATCCAAATTTTTCGAGTTACACTGCATATTTTTAGAGTAAGGACACAAATTGCAAAAATGAAGAATGATTATGCTTGAAGCGAGAAATTTTCATTGGGAGATTGAAAATCATTTTGGAAAATAATATTCCAAGTTGTGGGATATAAAATTTAATATCAGGTCAAGTGTGAGATATTGAGACGATGTTGAGGACGTGAAGATGAAATTTCGTAAAAAATGTTTTTCTTTCACCTGGAGGTATTTTAGTTTCCACATTTTTTGTTTTTTCAGAAATCTGGAAATTGGGGATTTTTGGAACATTTTTATCAGATGATGATTGATGATTAACTTTCACTGAGGACTGTAGATTACATACATGAAATTAACCATCGTTATGAGAGTTAGAAAAGAAAAAAAAAGAAAAAAAAGAATAAATAATTAAGTGAAAAAAGCACGTAAATATATATTCCTATTTATTTGTCTTTTGATGCATGGTCAATATCTATCAGAATCTACTGAATATTAATTAACAAATGCATAGACATAAGTACAAAAAAACAAGTCATCATGCACCTTTTCAACACGAATGACAATTTTTTGATGATCATTCTTCTAACCAGATTATGATCATTTTACCAGAGTATGATCAATTTAGTATTTACATTAAAAGAGTATGATCAATTTAGTATTTAAATTAAAATTCTATAAACATTTTAGTGTAAAGTAAACACAGTAGAAACATTTTAGTGTAAAGTAAACACAGTATAAAAATTTTACTGTAAAATAAACACAGTATAAACATTTTACTGTAAAGTAAACATAGTATAAACATTTTACTATAAAGTATTATCGTTATTGTTGTATTCATTTTCCATGTAATTAATTTCACAATTAATATTCATTGTTAATTGATATTTTATTTTACTGACAATAAAAATGAATGCAACAGATTTTTATCCTGTCTATTATAAAAATAACAAATCATACAATAAATCGAATAATTTTAAATAATGTTAAAGAAAAAGTATAAATTTTTTTTAGGATTTCGTGACAATTAAAGATATGCTTTAAAATCATTACAGTTCGATAATAAAAAAACTATTTTTTAAGTTCAATAGAATGTTCTCATACACGGAAAGTTTCGAATACTATTTCAGAATTTATGGAATTCTTGTTTTATTAGATGTCATACTCTTGTAAGTAATGTTCATAAAATATATTTGAAAAATATAAGTCTATTGGACGTTTTTGAGAAACGGCTTAACAGACACAGTCAAAATTCTAACGATAGACGTATTCTAGATGTAATTCAGTCCTTTCACAGAAATGCAAAATAATTCATAAAAAATGTCGCTGCTCGATCGAAAATTAATGACCTAGTCTAGTCGATCGAAGACAGCTTTTGAAAAATAAGGAAATTGGCCCTGTTTACTTACTCGGACGGGGATGCCTTTCTCGCTCTCCGCTCCTCTCCCTCGAATCTTTATCCTTGTCCTTTGACTCTTTTTCTTTCTCCTTGAAACAAAGAAGCTCTTAAGATAGCCCATTCAACATTGATTTCTTTTTGAATAAAGTTGTTCAATGTGCCCTCTATATTAATAATTCTTTTACTTGCGAAATACGTATGGATACTCATACCGAGCATGATAAAAATAATCATAACGCTGATAACCGTAACATGTAAATTAAACCCA
>WNHD01014056.1:0-12058 GCA_011057455.1 Ganaspis sp. Gsp50 | reverse complement strand
CGCTGGAGAAACAATAAGTAAACGATTTTAAAAAATAACAATTTTAAGAAAAGCAATTTTAATATCAATGTTGTCAAACAAAAATGTTAACAAGCAGAAATATTATAACAAACAAAAATGTTAACAAACAGAAAGTTTAACAAACACAAATGTTAACAAACACTAACCAACACAAGTTTTAACAAGCGCAAATTTTAACAAACGCAAATTTTAACAAACACAAATGTTAAGTAACAGAAAGATTAACAAGCAGAAATGATATGAAAAATAGCATTGTTAGCAAATATTAATATTAACAAATAACAATGTTGTTAAACAAACCATGTTTATAAACTGCTACATTAAAAACAGCAATGTTAATAATTGAATTTTGTGTTAATCGTTCTCAAGAATCATACACTTTGCACTGCCATTTTAAATAAATTAGAATTCCACTTTAAACATTATTTAACGAAGGAAGAAGTTTTGCATTTGGCAGTTTCAACACCTTCAGAACTCAGTTTTAGGAAAATTTACTTTTGTTGACTGCGTTTGTTTGCTCTGCTCCGAAGACAAAATGCAATGTTTGTATAGAATCTTAATGAAGAAGTCTTTAATTACACAAAAACTATTTAACCTTCCTGTCGTCAAGATAACAGAATTTTCTTTTATTTAAAATTCTCCTTTTCGAAACTTTTAAAACGATAAGATATACATAATCCATTTAACCCAAAGATCAACTCTTTCAAGATTATATTTAATTATCTTTTCCTCCAATTATCTCTCTCTTTAATTATTTTTATTTTTAATTATCTTCATATTTAAGTATCTGTATGTTTTATCTTTATTCTCAAGTATATTTATTCTCAAGAATCTTTATTCTAAAGTATCTTTATTCTCAAGTATCTTTATTCTCAAGTATCTTTCTTCTCAAGTATCTTTATTCTTAAGTATCTTTATCTTTAACTATCATTATCTTTCCAAATTTTCCCAGAATATTTTGACGTCAAACTTTTCAATTTTTCAAACTATCATTATTTATAATGCTTTATTTATAACTATCCTTAACAATAATTATCTGTTTTGCTTCCTTCTCTCAATTGATTCCAGTTTCATATTTTTCCAATCAACTTGTTACCTCCTCGAACATTTTATCAATCAGCACTTAATTTAGAAATCCGTTTCCAATTTTCTCTCAATTTATAATTCATTCCGAGAATTCTAAATTATCCAATTTCCTGCTGTTTTTTTGCCTCAAGTCATAATTCGTAAATTGCGTTAGTGGAATTTAGGAACGGGGAAGCGTGCTAAATAAAGAAAATGAAGATATGTGGATTTTGGTTTAAAAGTTAAGTTTTTATGGACCCTAGTTATTAAAGAAGCAGATGATCCATGAATCGACAGAAGATCCAAACTCTCCTCTGGTGTAGCCAGGCATTAAGGTGATCTGTGTGAATCACGTGACCCGAGTGGATGTTCAAGCCCTCGGTATATGACCTAACTCCAAGGCATAAATAATGCAGCGACTCCTAAAGCTGCCTGTTCACGTACCTCCAATATGTTTCTCGACAAGGCCGCAAACTGATACCGGCGAACCTACATACCAAAGTATGACTGCTGCAACCAATACAATTACAAGTCACGTGTTTATTCTCAACATTCACGAATAGTCGAGATACTCTATGGATCAAATCGATCATCAATGCAGCCTTTTGCCGGAAGTGCGACTATCCATTATAAAGGGACATATTGCAGGCATTTCGCAATATCAATTTCAGAAACACATCACAGTATTCACGTCAATTACCACATAATTTGAATTTCCTCAATTATACGTGTCTTTTTAATTGTCGATGATTCTTAGATTTACGAGTTTAAATAATAATTTTTAATTAGCGAGATCGTTCTGATGAATGTGCTGAATATGCTGAATATTCTGTTTATTTTTAATATTCTTAATATTCTGAATATTCTGAATATTCTGTTTATTCTTAATATTCTGAATATTCTGTTTATTCTTAATATTCTGAATATTCTGAATATTCTGAAAATCATGGATATTATAAATATGGTGCATTTGGTTAATCATTAATGTGACAAGCTGCTAAATGTGACAAATACGAAATTGATTTATTCTGATGAATTCGCCTTCATTCGCCTTCCTTTTAGAATTTGTTGGGATCATAAAATGCTAATCGTTGTAAGGAAAGTTGAATCGAAATGCGAATTGCAGTTTTAATATTACATGGAATTATTTGCTCGAATAGAATATAACTTTCCTGTCCGAGACTATTGATTTCGTAATTTGTCTGCTTTTTATGTCCCGAGCTTGTGGAATACATACATCTTTGAAAAGGCTCAAGTCGAATTACTTCCCTATTTTCTCGTCTCCAATGTAGCCCACTTGCAGTATGCAGTCTGCAAATGGCAGTTCAAATCGGATCACACTCGACCAACTTACACGAACAATCGAATTCTCACCCAGCCCCCAAAGTATAATACTCTCCTGACTAATGGTCATTTCACCAACAGATACATCTTTCAATTTATGCTTTCCAAACACTTCTTGCGATCCCTCATCACCTGGACTCTTGAGAATCCTTTCAACTCTTAAAAATAAAATTTATAAAAACTTTAAACTAAGAAATAGTAAACTTAAAAAGAGTAACCTTAACAGTAGTAAACTGGAAGATAGTAAATTTGAAAATAGTAAACTTGAATATAGTAAACTTGAATATAGTAAATTTGAAAATAGTAAACTTGAAAATTCTAAACTTGAAAATAGTAAACTCGAAAATAGTAAACTTGAAAATAGTGGATTTAAAAATGGTAAACTTTAAAACAAATAAAAAACACTTGCAAAAATTGCAAACTGACTTTATAAGCAGCAAAATAAACTTTTGTTTCAGTCGGGAGAATTTGATGCTTTTATTTCTGTTAGAAAGTAAATATTTCGCCGACAATACTTGATTGTTCTTTCGACCCTTATAAAAAATAGAGAAACAGTGCAGCTTTAATATTTAAAGCAACGACAAAACCCAAGATGGCCTCGTGAGAGTAGGGAGTCTCCGAGATCCTAAATGTTTGATGGTCTAGGAAATAAACCTTCTTTTAAGGCACAAAAGAGGATAACCTTTTAGAGAACAAATCAAAACTTTCTACAAAAACTTCTTTCTCCCCGTAATTATCAGTATATTAAAAGTTTCTTAAATCCAAAACAATATCAACTTTTTCCAATTATAATTGGAAAAAAATTGTTTCAGTTTCATTTGAGAAGAATGTACTTGTAGGATTTAATAAAAAGTTATCTCGAGGAAAATTTCTAACTTGAGTAATCAGTATTGAGGATTTTATTCTGTCTATCCGGGAGAAATTGGATTTGAAAATAAAGAAATTCGCGGAATGGACATTCGTACACGTAAAAAGAACACTGTTTAAGTAAAAGTAACTCACAAGTTGCTTGCCATAGAGTATTGAAACACAATTAGCCACGGAGGATGTTTACGGAGTAGGTAATCCTTTAAACTTACTTTCCTTTTTCTCTTGATTTCTTTCAACGTGCTAGTCGATAATCGGGTTTCTTCGCAAGGTCTGCAAATCAGTGCGAAAACTACTGTGTGCAAACAACCTGAGAAAAATCCAATTTACCCTAGCGCACTGTAATAAAACGAATTGCGGCGTCTCGATAGAAATGTTAGCAAAGCTAAAACAAATGAAAAAAACAAATCCTGGCCAATATCGCTTTCAATCTCGTGTCCCAATTTTCCATAACTAGGAGCTTGGCTTTTGAAAAATTAGCGGATGTGCTACAATAGATTTTTCGTCCCATAAAATAGAGTAGAAAAATTATTAGTGTGATTAAAACCCTTATGAGGTACAAATTGTAGAGCTGATAAAACAAAAAATGGATTGACAAAGCGTTTATTAAAAAGTATCAAGAAAAAAAAATAAAAGAAAAATAGAAACAGAAAAACAAAAATAGAAAAAAAGAAATGTAAAAATAGAAACAGAAAAATAGAAATAGCATAATAGAAATAGAAAAAGAATGTCGAGAACAACGATTTAATTTCATATAATTCCACAAAAAATGTTACCAAACTTTGTTAGCAAATAAAATTGATGTAAAACTTGTTAGCAAATGTTAAAAAAAGCTGGAATTTAAATGAAAAGAATAAGAGCAAGATTATTGTATCTTTTAGAGCAACAGATTAGAAGATAAATCTCCACTGAAGCAGCTATAAAAACCGATTCTTCAGCTCCATTGTCTAGATTTCTTCTCGAGGCTAGTCTATAATCGTATATCTTGGAAGAGATTGCGAATCAGACTGAGAAATAGAGTCCATATAAACGTAACGGAAATTTTATGTCACATTGTGAATACTGTGTTTACAATAAAACAACATTACACTTGAATGTCTTGCGTGAAAAAGAGTATTTGCGGAACAAATGATCAATCATGAATATCTGAGAAGGGTCACGTTTGCATGCCATGCATTATAAAAATGGTTGTATCTTGAAAGGCGATTTCCTGGAGACCGGCTTTTATTTGTCACAGGCAAACCTCGAGTGAAACACAAAAGCATCGTACGTTATTCCATTTTCAACTATATTTCACAATGAACCAATTCCTCGGAGTATACTGACCAGTCTTCTTTATTTTTGCTTCGTTTTTCCAGAAATTTTCGACTACGGTGTGATAAAAATAGTCCTTCCTCGCTCTGATTAAAGTAACAAAAAAATCAACTTTTACTTTCATCAACGTAATTTTACGCCCCAGTGTGAAGAAATCTAATTATGCTAACCACAACTCTTTTGTAATTTGTTAGCTTTTGTGGACCAGTTTGGTGATTTTTTTTCTTTTTACACAAAACTTTAATGAAATTTTCTGAAAAGTGAGACAATTCGTTCTGCTGTTGATTATTGTAATCATTCAGTGTTTATGATGAAACAATCACGATGTCTAGAGTCAAATAATAGAGTGGCTTAAAAATTTGTAGTTTAAATAAAATGTATTGTTTAAATAAAAAATGTGGATAATCAATGTGGATAAAAAATGTAGATAATCAATGTAGATAATCAATGTGGATAATCAATGTGGATAATCAATGTGGATAATCAATGTAGATAATCAATGTAGATAATTAATGTGGACAAAGCACAGAAAAAAAAATATAGAAACGAGAAATGAGAGCATTAGAAAAAGTCGGAAATTGTAAAAACCAATAAGCTATTTTTTTTAGCAAAGAGGATGTAATAATTAAAATGAATGTATACTATAATTACATAAACTTTGTGTTTAATAACACAATGTTGTGTTTACTAACAAAATATTGTGTTTAATATCATGTTAAATATTTACTTATCCGATGGAAATTTGTATGTTGAATATTTACAAAAAGATGACGATAATTATTTTACATTATTTGATCTTACTTACCAAATGAAACAACATTGATATTTCCAGCAAATGAAATAATGTAAACATTTCTCCTGTGAAATCAATTTATACTATTGTTCTCATTAAATTATTTTATATTTATAATTATATTTTAAATGCACTCGCATTAAGAATGAAAAATTCACTCGAAAACAGAAATATATCTCTCTTATAGTAAAATCTCACTCCAAGAAATTTAGAGTGAAATAAGTAGTATAAGTGCAATATGGTCAGACATTTATATGAAACAGATAATGCAGCAAGTAGTGAAAGATAAGTATGGTCAGACATATCGAATAAACAATAAAACTTGATTAAAATTCGTGTAAAATTATAAACATATATTTCGATTTAAATTAACATATACACTGTTGTACTATTAATATATCACTGAAAAAAAAATTTATTTGATTCAAATAAACCATTTACTTGTCTATTATCAAATAAATATTTGGACTCAAATAATAATTACTTGGTTCAAATAAATATTTATTTGATAATAGACAAGTAAATGGTTTATTTGGATCAAATAATTTTTTTTTCAGTGTATATACATATAAATATATAAATAATATATAATGTTTTATATAATCGGTTGTTTATATATTAATGTTAATTTAAATCGAAATCTATGTTTATAATTTTATAAAAAAAAACGATTTTCTTTCTCTTTATAAAAAAATTAGTGCACAATTTTAATTCACCGTGAAATAAATTGCCATTCTGAAATAATTAATAGAAATATATGAATGCATATAAATTGCAATATATGAATTGCAATATGTATGAACATATATTTTCCTACAAACGCAAATTCAAGAATATAAGAAAACACCCAAAGCAGAAAAGTTCGCCAAAGAAAACAGAATATTTTAACGTATCTGTCTTTTTCTCAAACACCGTGTAATTACATTACACTTTGAAAATTCAATTTTCAGACTAGACTGTAATGCACAAAGGAGTGCCATAATTCTAAAAATATGGTTTTCACCCTCTCTTTTTATAAAATAAACAGACAAGGTAGAGAAGAAAGTTTTAAATGTAACTCATTTAGAGGACAATTGTGGTAAAAAAAGAGTTTTATGTACTTTTAATCAATTTCGAGCTAATTTTGAGCAAGTTCTTGTTGGGTTAAAATCTTTCTGAAAAGCATTTCAGAGTCAGTATAATTTGCAGAATCAGAGAGACAGTCCTCAACAAAGGTGATAGATCCCATGCTTGTAACCGGCAGGTCATGTTGCCGTTCTTTTCGCACGTCAGTTTAATTATGACAAATTGTTTCCTCTTGACGGACCATACTCATACATTGGCCTGTGTTTCTGGCTCGTTCTCTTCTCTAACAGAGTGCAATATTAGATTAAAATGCACTATAATTCAATTACATTTTCATCAAGTGCAGCTTACTAAAGGATTTGTCAGCATATTCTATTCAGTTGGGAACCGAATCGCAAACGTAATGCAGAATCAAATCAGTACTCAAATTGGCAATCTGGTTTTGGTAGTTAATTTAAAATGAATCTATTCGCTACGCAACATAATATAATGAACGAAACGTAAAAGGAATAGCAAGCCAATTGAAGTTACTGCTAATTAAAGTGACAAACGTAGATTACAGGCAAATATTATAGTGAAGGTTTACTTAGAGAGAAAATAAAAAAAAAAGGGTTTAAATGTAAGGAAAAGTTTATTTTATTTTCGTTTGAAGAAGAGATTAAAAAAAGGACAAGGAGTGTAAATTTGATAAAAGAAAGCTTCTATTTGTGGTGCTATTTGTGATGCTATTTGTGAATGAAAATCGCATATATAATTTGAAGCTTTAGCCTAAATTTCAGAGTGACTGTTTAGGGCTTTTCGGAAATTGGGCTGCAGCCTGCCAATAGATGTGGGAAGTAGTTTCTCGTCTATTATACATTGCTCTGGCTGCATTATTGAGCACGCACCTGCAAGAAGAGAGAACACGATACGGTGGTCTCTGCAATTTCATGGTTGACGGATTTGCCTGTAATACGACGGAAACGATCAATCTAGGGAAAAATCATTTCTTTTAATTGTTACATACACCGATTCTCCACTCAGTCACAAGAGAATTCAATCTGTTGATTAATAGTTAACCTGTGGCTTCTGAAATTTCGAATCTCTGGAAGAACATTTCTGTCCGACTAAAAGCAGACCTTACTACTGAAAATAAAGAAAAATTGCTAGTATTTCTGCAATAAAATTAGAATAATTATTCTCATTTTCATATCTTTTGTGAACGCTCAAATAAAATAGATTTATACCTTTATAAACCAAATATCTTGAACCAAACAATACATAACTAATACATATTGCATATAAAATGCAAAAAATTATTATTATATGCGAAAAATTGCATATAAAATGCAAAAAATTATTATTATATGTAAAAAAATGCATATAAAATGCAAAAAATTGCATATAATATAATCGACAATTTGATAAAAGGAAGATAAAATTTTGAAAAATAATAAGCTTTTTAAATAACAAGAATAAATTTGTATACAAATCAAGTTTTTCGCTTGAATTAATTTATGCAAAAGTGTTGCAACGCAACAATAATAATTATAAAACAGAGCAGAATTTGTAATGAGATTTTCTCAACACTTGAACTTCTTAAAATACCGAGATGTTAGAGTTGTTAATCCTCAAAGACTTGGATTTTCGCCAAGCACCAGCGAACGTCGGATATCTGACAAGGTTCTTGAGAACTTAAATATGCTTGATGCCACTTTACTAATATTAAACGGAACACTTCTGCAAAAGATCACTTAATCACTTTAGAGCTCAAATATGTTCTTAATTTTTATTTCCCTTTTTGAAACAATCTTCTGAAACTTTTGATATCAAAACACTTTTTATTAAAACGATTTTTAAAAAGTAACTTTTTAAAACAGAAAAATAGTGAAATAGTAAAAACAAGAAAATAGTAAAATAATAAAATAATAAAATAATAAAATAATAAAATAATAAAATAAGAAAATATTAAAATATTAAAATACTAAAATACTAAAATACTAAAATACTAAAATACTAAAATACTAAAATACTAAAATAATAAAATAATAAAATAATGAAATAATGAAATACTAAAATACTAAAATACTAAAATACTAAAATACTAAAATACTAAAATGATAAAATAATAAAATAATAAAAAAATTATAATGATAAAAATAATTAAATTTGGTCTTGACATGATCAAAAAGAATTCTTTTGTTTCTTTTGTTTCCTTTATGAGAAAAACATGAGTTTTCCGATAAATGAAACTGGCGCAATATTTAAACATAAATAAAAAGCAAAATAGTTTAGTAATGTGTCGATTTCAATCCCAAGTTAAAATGCAAATTTATATTGGACTTGAATGCAACTGGTCACAATTGTTTTTTAATATATATATGACTGCAATGTTGACGATCTTCTGTTCGCAACTTGTTTTTTACAACTAACACTTTCTATGTAGATACAATGGAATTTTTTAAAAACATATTATCAAACATTTCCATGCCGTGCTTTTTATTTGACTCTTTTGTAGAGTAACAAAATGAATTTATAGAGTGAATTTTGCTACACTGACATGGAACAATAAACGATTTGTTGCCAGTTTTATTAGTTTATGATTTTTTTTAAAAAAGACTGGTATTTGATTTTTCAATCAAAACAAAAGACTATGTAAATGATTATACTGAGCGAAACTTTTTGTTTAATTGGTAATAATCGTGTGTTATAAACTTTTATTTCTTTATATTAGTTTTTAATTTATATTGTTTTTGTTTAACTCGTTCGTGAATAGGGACTAATTAAACTTTAGATAGCTCATAAATAATATATTGACAAATATACTAAGACAACAAAGTAAAATTTAACAAAGTTGCAACATTGATACGTCTCAAGTTGACAGACTTTAAACTGTTCTGACCCTAATATTAAACATACAAGAGATGCTCAACTTTAAACCCTTTAGCTGCATAATAATGATGATATCGAGAGCCCTTGTGCTGACGTATTATGAAATAACTACGGCTTCTGTACACAACAAATATATCAAGCTTCTTCCGAAAATTGAGGTAAGTGAGCTTTACCAAGGAACCAAGTTTCTGAATCGACAAATTAACATAAAACTTTGAAACGGCAAAAATTCATTCAAATGCACCTTGAAAGTTTTATGCTTCAGAAAGTTTCTCTACTTTTATAAGCTGCAAAAAACCCAATAAGTGGTTTATTTTTCTTCCTTAATTTCTCTATTCTCGTAAAAATTACAATTTCACTTTTTATTGAAAATCGATAGAATGCAAAAGCAATTTTCTATAAAGGATGTCAATAAGTCACTTTGTTCAAAATTAGACATTCTTTTAAAAACTGGAATATTTTTACTTTTCCCTGCAAAAGCGCAACTACGTAAATAATTTTTCTTTTTTTGCAAAATTAAATGATAATGTAGAGAAGTAGCAAAGTACAGATAGAAAATCCAATTTATAACTTTACTGTTGCTATGAAATCTCATATGAACTCTAATTAGATTTATTTGAGCATGTTAAATGCTCGCATAAAATCTCACCAAGCGAAAAAAGCCAATTATTTCTCGGAATGCCATCGAAACTAACAGCATCAAAATCCGTGCAAAAAATATCATACGCTCGGAAATTTATAAACTAATTGAGACACGCACCAACGCTGACATATACCATTACTGAATTCGTTTCAGTACGACACATTTCAATAAATACGCACTGGTTTTAATTCACGGGACGATGCGCATGTTTCTCTACTAACGAGGTGTAATTTTTTTTGGAGTTACATAATAGCCGACAGTTACAGTGTTCACTTCCCAAGAATATTCCCCAGAAAATAAAACTCGTTCATCCATTTTCTCTCTGTATTTGTTTCTTATTTTTTATATTTTATTTTTTATTTTTTATATTTTCTTTTTTATTTTTTATATTTTCTTTTTTATTTTTTATATCTTCTTTTTTATTTTTTATATCTTCTTTTTTATTTTTCCTTATTTTCTGCATTTATTTTCTCGTTTATGTGCACCCTTTTTTGCACCCTTTTTATTACAACAATGTATTTGTATAATTTTTATTATTTCTACTTTTTCATTTATTAGAAGCGAGTAACAAGGTAAAACACTGCGTTTCATTAAAAATTCCTCTGGGTCGCTTCTGTTTCAAAAATGTAATAAAACCTGGTAATCGTAATTTTCAGGAGAAAAGTGTGTTTTTTCAGCTGGCACTCACTTCAAAAGTAAATTAATTTTTAAAATGTTCTAACAAGAATTTCAAGTAAGACTCTTGACCTCATTAGTTGAACAAAACTTCGTAGATTTTGTGAAATATGTAAGAACAAACACACTCAAAAGCTGTACTTAACATCTTGTTTTACGGCAGGAAGGGAAAAATGAGCTCAACTTCTCAGAAATGAGCCGCTTTTATGAATATGAGACTAAAACAACATTTTTCAACTAGATGTCTTCATTCTGACGGAAAACATATGTTAGAATCCTCTATTTCTAAACTCCTGAGCAGGAAAACAATTTTAAATTGTCAGTGATTTCAAAAAGTAAATTCTAAATAAAATGTCATTTTTTAAGAATATAAAACAAATACCATACGCAATGGGTTCAATATATTTCTCGCAATGTTATGTTTCAAAATAAGCGCTTTACTTTTCATCACTTTTGGAATGCTCACGAAAAATTGAAAAATATTATTTGCACAAAACCGAGCTGCAGAACTGAGCCAATATTTCCCATTAGGTATATATATATCGTTACAAACTCCAGTGCTGGAAAATTTCAGTGATTGCCTCGGACATGCAAAACGTTTATGTTTGAACATTCGCAGTGCCTGGTTCACAAAAACTTTCCAGAAAAATATATCCGTTAAATAGCGTATTTTCTAAAAGGGACAAAATCACAGGAAATATTGAAATTACTTTATCAAAATAGAGAGGAGCATATTCACCTTCTAAGAGTTAATTAAAGCTCGAAATTCTGTGTAAACTAATCGCAACAATGCATTTAATAATCTACCGAATTATACGAGTACTACATAATCTTTCTCGTTAGTAGGAAATTTAAACTTGCACTCTGAAAATATCAAAGTCCGAAAACCTAATAATCCTGCTCTTAACTTGGGTTCTATTTTGCAAATAAACTGAAATTATCTAAATTGCTAGTAATTCAAATACCACAAGTGTACTGTTTATTAAGCCAGGAAATCCTTTTCTAGCACCTTTGCTACTGTGAGGTAGCTTAATCTTTCCGATTTCTAATTACGTGCGCTCATTCATATTCCTCTGAGGACCATCGTCGTTTTTATGAATCCTAAAAGTATTAGTAAAATAGTCTTTAAATTACAATCGAGTATGCCATTTTTATATTTAATAAAATACTTATCAAAACATAATTTATATATAGCATTTATAATTTGTAATTTAGACTTAGGCTATTTTATTTTGATTCTCCTCCTTTTATTTCTTGCATAACTCAGAATTTAAAAATCAAAACCAAATTTACGTATTATGAAACAAAAACCTTAAGTTCACTTATCCGATGAGCAATTCTAATAACGAAAAACTTGTCTTCAAAAGAAAATACCTTTTTAATTGTTTTTAAACAAAAAT
>WNHD01014054.1:0-11866 GCA_011057455.1 Ganaspis sp. Gsp50 | reverse complement strand
TCCGGCAAGCATTGCAGAAAGAAAACTTGTCAGTTTTAACGTAACTTCCAAATACATTAAAGAACTTTCTGCACAGACTCGAAAACGACATCCGTTCCTACCGGATATAACTGTCGAGTTTGCGCAAGAATTTCTTCAATGTATTTGAAGGTTATGTTGATAAGTCTATTTCTGCCTAAAACAAAAATAATTAATGTTTTTTGTTAAAGTATACATTTATAAAAGGTGATCCAAGTAATAAGGATTATCGTGATACAAAAGAAGAAATGGAAAAATACTTTCCAACCGAACAAGCTTATGTTTTAGGTGTTTCGCTTTGCTTTTTTAAATTCCAACCCCAATATACTGGCAGCGACCTCGGTGGACTTTAACAACTCTCATGACACTTTTTTCAATTAAAAAAGACTTGAGTGCGTCAGGGGGCTGTGACAGATACAGTTTCTCTGAATCACGTGTTAGTTTGGTAAGTCGCGCTATTTAAAAAATTGTTCAATATCAGCAGTAATTATCTTCTTAGTTTTTAAATAATTTTTTATTAAAAATCATCATACAAGTTACTTTGAATACTAAAGCGTTCTTTTCTTTATATTTAATAAAAAAATATTTAAAAAGTAAGAAGATAATTACTGCTGAAATTGAACAATTTTTTAAATAGTGCGCTTTACCAAACTACTACGTGATTCAGAGAAACTGTAACTGTCAAAATTCAGTGTCATCCAATGGCGTAGATTTTCTAACCTAAAATAGTAAACTCAATTTTATTATTTGCATTTTGTTTCTCAATAATAATAATTTCATTTCTAATCTTTCTTTAGGTATTGTTATAAAAAAAATTATTTACATACTACATTTTTATGTTTTTAAAATTGTTATTTCTGTCATTTTTAAGATAAAATGTATAACGTTTATTGGAACTTCAGGGGCTTCAGGGTGATTACAAAATAAGACGAAATTGCGTGGCTTTTAAGTCAAAGCGTTGCGCGCGCATCGCTTTTACTCAAAGCCAAGACGATTTCATCCTATAAGGCTATTTAAGTTGGGTAGAGGTCAGTAGTGGGGAAGTCCAATATGGCGGATGTTTTAAAACAATAAAACCTGATATCATTATTTTATTATCTTAAAAAATAGCTTATGATAAATGAAAAATATTTTACCAAAGAACATAGGTTTCAAAATTAGTATTTAAAAAGTTGTGTTATAAAAACTGATTTCGTCCCATTGACTGCATGGTTTGTTTGTACTCCAGCATCCGCCATATTGGAATTCCCCACCACTGACACCCACCCAACTTGAATAGCCTTATTCTGTAATCACCAACCCCCCGGTTCTCCTGAGTTAAAAGTGTTTAAAAGTGTCGACCACGAAGTAGTATAAGGAGACTTAACGGCCATGTATATCTTAGGAAAATCTGGCCCCTGAATAAGGCGAACTCTAATACCTGTTTTCTGGCAGGGTGCTGTCGAGCGCGAACTCTGGTGTGAAAATGTGAAACTAAACGGTTTGTTTAGTTTCGTCTGCTTTTAACGCATGGCATGCAATCAACTGTTAGCACTTTTTGGTATTTGTTGGGATTTCTTTTGAAAAAAGTGAAACAATTGAAGTAAAATTGTCTTTGTTTATGACTTTTGGTGTTGTAGAGTTTTTTCGTTATTCCGAACTGTGAACATTGTTCTTTGTTTTTAAGTGTTACGCACCTCAAGTGCGGTATGTTAAAAACATGTCAGCTAGATGTCTTATAAAAGACTGTGATTCTGGCAGTGCATCACAAATAAAAAAAGATGGAAAGAGAAAAACTCTGTTTACAGCCCGTACAGTAAGTATATTTTAAAAATGCGTTTAATAAGTGTGTAGTAAATGTCAAAGAAATGTGTTATTTAGAAGTTACACAGGCAAACATGCATAACTTTTAAAATTTTTAATTCCTGTGTTTTAACTTAAAATTTGTAAACATTACCAACTAGTGTTGAACCAATATTTATACATTTAAAAAATAGCGATTCACATTATTGTCTAACCTGTTCAATCTATTTACATCTTTACAAAACGTCATTTTAGAAATAGTTTTTAAAAAAGAAATTGTCAAGTACTAAAATTACTGTTTATTTTTGTCTTCTGTGTGGCTAAGAATGGTTATGAAAGCTGTTTGAAGCCAAATAACATTCCGCAGTTTTAATATGTTGATTAAAACACGTTTATGATATGTACAGGTAATATTATTTTAAAAGTCATATTATTTTAGGAGACAATGTTTGAAGAATGGTCCGAAAAGTTGAAAGAGTTGGGGGAGGAAGTCACTGGTGGAAGCTTCGACAAGAAACCAATTTGCGAATTGCATTTTTCAGAGGAAAATATCTCCCGTTATTTTGAGACAACTGTTGAAGATGGAACTGCTATATTGATAGAGCGGGAAGTACCACGTCTTAAGGAAAATGCAGTTCCAACAATTTTTAATAAGCAAATTTATAAAAAAACCATGGATGCAGATCAACTTCCTATCAATGAACCATTGTCGTGGTATAATGTGCGTAATAAATGTTTAAATTCAACCATGTTTGACGCCATAAGTCAAAACGTTGAGAAAATCTCATTACCAAACGGGTGGGATTGTTTGAAGCACACCGAACACCTTGTTTTTATACATATGACACACAATGGAAACTTTACCACCAGTACATTGATATTGGACAAAGAAATGAACGTTCGAGTAAGTATTCATAAAAATGTTTAATATAAAACACTCTGTATAATGTTATTAATGTTATAGGTAACATTAAAAGAAGTCGAATTGAAAAATCATCCAAAAACCATCGAAGTCGAGGAAATTCCAAACGCTTTACATGTCAACAGGCCCGAAGCATGTTATGGATATGTTTTGCCAAAAATGCCAAATGCCCGAGGCCGACAAAGTAAATATTGCGTCATTTTCAGGAAGCAAAGAATCGCAGCTTGAAACAGGAGATACAAGTCGAAGAAACAAAAACAAAGAAATATCGTACTCAAGGAAAAAATGAGAAGACGGTACAAAACTGTTAATCGTAGAGCTAAACGACTCCAAAAGAAGGTAAATATTAGCATTTTTTTCATTTGCGCATTTTTTGTAACGTATAAATGTATTTAATATTTTTCTTGATTCTGTGTGTATTTTTCAGTTGAATGTTATAAGGAAAAGAGTAGAGCTTTTGATGGAAAAGTGCGCAGCTGCCGAGGAGGACATTTTACAAAAAGTTGTATCAAACCTCCCGAAGAAGCAGCAAATTGCAGTTAAAACTTGTTTCGAGGCTTCAAAACTTAAAAACGTACGAAGCATGCGATATACAACTGAATGGATATACAAATGTATTTTACTTCGTATAAAAAGTAAAAAGTTGTATAGGCAGTTAAGAAGGGACAAAATACTTATTCTTCCATCTCCAGCAACCTTGGCCAGATATTTGCGTCATATTAAAAACACGTACGGTTTTCAAAAATACATATTCAAGGGGTTGAAGAAGAAAACGGCCTTTATGTCAGTAGAAGACTGAAAGGGATCGATCAGTATAGTGATCGAGGATCGGCCCTGTTCGGGGTAGTTCGGCAAATTTATCGCGAAAATTGTAAGTGACGTGTGACTTCTCTGGGGGGTGGGAAAATTTCTCTGGCTGGGGGTTTGAGATTGCACGATTCTATAAAATCTGAAAGGGCGTCGGATTTCGGCCTATTTCATCCAATTGCTGGACAAATAATAAGAGTCTCGCCATTTCTTGGGAGTGTCGCCGACAACTCATAAGGTAATTTAGACTGAATTAATTAAATAGAATTTGTGAACTAATTATTTGAAAATATTGAAAAATTAAAATTAAACAGAAAAGAAAAGTGGGTGCTAATGATTTATTTTAAGAAAAAAAGGATAATAAAATTAATTGTAGATTTAAATCGGTTTTTATAGAGTGGCGTTTTGATTGATGGCTGAGTCCAATTAAATTTTGATTCACTCAGACGAGTAGTGATGATCTGATCATTTTGAAGAGTGTGCAATTTCAAACCCCGAACTCCAAATACTTGTGGTCTCCGGAACGAAGGATTCAATTTCATAACCATTTTTAAGTGGATATTCTTGTATTCAGATTCCTCTCCGGTCGTTTGATCCTGTTCAAAAGGGTGTCGAAATTTTAAGGAAGATCACCAAGTCAGGGGAAGTCAAACGTCTCGAACACGACGTCACTGTGGGATCAGCAAATGGATGAGTTTATATTTTTATAATATTTGACCATTTTATCCTCAATTTAAAATTGTCGATTAACAATTTGACTTACGTTAATTAATTTTAACCACTAATATATATATTTATCTGATTGATTTCCTATTTAATGTTGATAATATCTCGAGAGTGGAAGAGTGACTGAATCTTTGCTTAATCTTGAATATATCATTTTACTGTTTATATTTGTGTATCTTTTGTTTTATTTATTTTCATTGTTGAAAGAACCCTGTATATAATCAATTTTTTCTATCAACTTTGATAATTTTAATGTGTATTTGTTTATCAAATTTAAAATCGTTACAAGACCGACGCGGTAAGAAAGAGTTGCATTGAATTTTAAACGTCAATTAAAATAATAATTCTTATAAATAACTAGTTAGTTAGTTATTTAGTTTATTTCTCCATTGTATACACTCTCGGTACAGAAGCTTTTACAAATTTTATTTCCCTGCTGAGAATTCCCCTTAACTTATAAATAACTAATAATAATTCATAAAATTTTAATGCATAAATTAAATTTTTACAAAAAGTATTTTGTAAGTTAAAATATTTACAAGAAGTTACTACATTTGCACCTACCATTTTCACATTATACATATATTTTAAAGGTATCCTTGCTATTGATGAGATGAAATTATGAGAAACCGTCTCTTTCGATAGAGTGAACATGAGAGTTGAAGGCTTCACAAATTTGGGAGAACATACCCCTGAAAATCAGAAAGAACTAAGAGGTGACTACGCGTTATTGGTAATGTTTCAACCATTTCGGGGCAATTTCGTCCAAGTAATTGGTTCTTTTTTGAGTAAAGGAAGTGCTAATAGCACTGTCTTGCACAAAATAATTTTAGAAGCCATTACTTTATCAGAAAATGCTGGCTTATTCATCGATCCCATTGTGATGGATGGTGTCGCATGGAATAGAGCCACATGGAAGCTTTTTGGAATAAGTAGGAATAGAAAGCGCATAAAGCATCCTTTGAACGAAACAAGAAACTTGTGGTTCATTTCAGATTGGCCACATTTGGTAAAAGCTTTCAGAAATTTTATTGTAAAATTTAACAAACTGCAACTAATTTCTGTTAGTAAATACAGAAAACTCGTTTTTTAATTAAAAATCAATGCATTTAAATTATGGTAAATTTATTTTAATTTTTAGACACCTGATGGAAGCATGTCCAAAAAACATTGGTACGCTCTTCTAGAGAAATTAAATGAAGTTCCGTATGGAGTGAGGATCAATTATAAACTGCGAAAGGAGCATATTGATCTAAAATACTTCATGAAAATCAACGTTGCCCTTCCATTTGAGGTATTTGCAGCATTATTTATTATGAAGATAATAAAGAAATGAATTTTCCACAAATACTAATTTCAACAAAATTTCAGTTTTTTAACATCCATGATGCGCTGCAGTTGTACGAAGATCTAGAGGACTACGAAGATCTAGAGGACTGCGAAAGCACAATAAGATTTTGCGAAAGAGTTACTGCAGTTATTCGTGCAATGAACAGTAGAACTCCTGGTGATGCTATGTATAAGCCAACAAGAAGCACTGCTTTCTGAATTAATAATAATTATTTTTTTAAAAAATCGTTTATCTTCTTTTAAAATAAAAGAAACAAAGTACTTTTAAAAATTACTAAACCCCAGAAAAAGGTAAAAATGATTTAAATTTATGTGTCAAGAATCTTAATTTTGTCGTCCTTTAAAAGGTTGTAAGTGACTTCATCGAATGCCTAAAAAAATGGGAGGTTCAAGCCAAAGAGGAAAAGAACGAGTTTCTAACAACTAATTGCTTCTACGGAATGCTTGTCTCTTTGACAGCAACTTTAGAAATTTGTCAATTTCTCACCTCCGATTACAATTTTCAGTATCTCATGACAGGACGTCTAAACCAGGATTGCTTAGAGGTACTGTTACAGATTAATACTACATTTTAATTTTAATTGGCAAGTTTCATACTCTTTTAATGTTAATTAAATTTAATCTATTTTTTAAAGAGATTTTTTGGTTTGATGCGAGAATGCTGTGGATCCAACGATCATCCAGACTCCACATTGTTCATACAAATGTTTAAACTACTTTCTACGTACTCCCTTATTGAACCCCCTAAGGGATGTAACGTAGAGAGTAATGAAATTTAGAAAAGCTTATTAAGCTTAAAAGATATTGCCGATAATAACGAAAGAAAAGAGCATTGGGAAGCAATTGTCGATACAATCTTGGACAGAGGACCTGGATCTCATTTGTTTGGCGAGGCATCTCAAATCATGTTTGAGCATGATTATTCCATGTCGGAAACATCTGAATACGCAGTTACGTATATGGCCGGATACATCAGTAGGAAAGGAGTAAGATTTGCGAAATATATAGAAGACAAGAAGCCTGTGTCGTGTAATGACTGCATAAACAGACTTGTTTTAGCGCCAACTGATCCTATACCTGAACGCCATAAGCTAATTGAATTAAAATCAAGAGGGGGTTTATTGCATCCATCGCTACATTTATACAATTTAATTCCAACATTAGCAAATGCAATCAACAAGACCGTAAATAAGACAGAAGTAAACATCAACACATTGACACAAATAACAGAAGTATTACAAGATCTGTCTCCAATTTCTTTTGTGAGTTGTGAATCACATGCTCTTTCGTTAACCAAACGTATTGTTACGTTTTATTTAACAATGCGAATGCATTTTATATGTAAAGAATATAACAAAACTCACAATGAACTGCGTCAAAAAACACGAGAAAAGAGAAAAGCTGCAAAGCTGACTTCTCAACCTACATAGAAGGAAGAATGTACATTTGACACTTCGAAAAACAATTCTTGTGACAACCCTGAATCACAAGTTGCCAAAAAAGTGACACGAAAAAGGTAAAGGAAAAATGAAACAATTGCTCCAAATAAAAAGTCCAAAAAAAGTGATTAGCTTCTAAGATGTGAAGAATAATTTCTTTGCAAGAACGTCTGCTTTCAAAATATTTAAAGCGTATGAAATATTCAAGTGCTAAAAGAAAATTAGTTACTAAGTGAAGTTTTATAATTTTTTAATTAAAAATGTTCTACCACAATGTTTATATTCACAAATCACAGTATTATTTATAGGTATTTCTTACGAAAGGCAAATATGGAATGTTAAAATCAAAAATTTAAACTAGTTACTATGTGCTGTTTTATAATTATTTAATTAATACTGTTTTACAACCAATGTTAAGAATTTTTTCTTAACATTGGTTAAGAATTGGTAATTAAGTGTACTAATTAATTGCTATGAAATCAATGCAACGTTGTTGATAATTTGTTTTACGTATTCTAATGTTCTATGTGATACTTCAAATAACGGAGTAAATGTATGTAATATATTGATTTCATATATATATATATATATATGTTTGTTAAAAAAATATATTAACAAACTACAGTATTATTGCAAATTTTATTTATTTATTAGAAAGAGCAAATACATTTGTTTCAAGTTAATCTAACGCACAAAATATGTTTTAATCATTTCTTTACATATTCTTCTATTAATGTAAAATAAAATTCTTTGTATAAACGTTAATCAAAACAATTATGAGGGTAAAATCGTTATAATACATAAAAAATTTAACGTGACAGTCGGTTGATAATATTTGATTATAAATATACAACATACAAAAGTATGCCAAATAAATATATGAAATATAAAAGTAAAAAATACATTTCTAATTAAATGATTAAATTAATTACAAATTTCTATTGTAGAAAATAAATGTTCAAATTTTAAATTGATTAAATTAAAAAATCGATCATAAAATAATACTTTTGTGAAGTATGTATAAATAAAAAAGTATAAAAAAAATATAAAATAATTTTCTTTTTCAATAATTACAAATTGAATCCATAAACTTTTTCGTGCAATGCAATTTTTTAAGATTCATGTTGCACTGCACTTTCTTGCTTTGAGGAATACAGTAAATTTTTCAATTTAATGTTTCTAACTGTATTAACTGATTTGACAGTTTTAAAAATAAATCCGAGTACCCCATAATCTTAAAACTTAAAACGATACATTAAAAAGTTGTTTTTTACATTCTACAATTCCATTGCATCAACAGAATTCAAAAGACTTACAACTTCGTCAATATCTTTCAAACGTATAAACTGAGATAAAAGAGAAAGTTTACCATTAGTAAAAATCTTTATACTCAAGTCTTCAAGAATAATGACTTTCTTTTTTATTTTAAAATCTTCTTCAAATTTTACAGATCCGACAAAATTTTGATTTCTCGTCATATGGTGCCAACTGTCAGATGGCAATTGTGATTTCTCCAAACTGTTTTTGCACATTTCAAATGTAAGTTTCCCTTTTGAATGATCCATGTCTACTTATTTTCCTTTCAATAGTATGTGACTTTTAAAATTAGTAATTTTTCATATTAGTTGCAGAGTTATTTGCTGCATCTATAACAAACACATAACCTAAAACAATAAATAGAATTCTCTTAGAAAATGCCGAATAATAAGAAATAATATTAAATATCATATTTTTATATAAAGGCAGTTTATATACATACCGTAATATTACCTCCTTTTCCCGTTGGGCTTATTATTTAATTTATTAACAAATAACCGTATTAATGATATTGTTTGCACTGAATTGACAACATGAAAACAACACAAAGCAGATGACATAATATAGTTTAACAATTTCACACCAGAGTTCACGCTCGACAGTGCACTACCAGAAAACTGAAAATATAGTTCGCCCTATTCGTGAGCCACTTTTTCCGTTCGTGAACTCTCCTTAGGGGCCGTCCATAAACTACGTAGCCCATTTTTTTGGAAATTTAGACCCCCCCCCTCCCCCCACGTAGCACACTGTTCCATACATTAGCGCCATTTTTTCCTCTTATCCTAGTCAATAGCTTGACCCCCCCCCTCCCCCCTGATGAGCTACGTAGTTTATGGACGACCCCTTATACTACTTCGTGGTTTAAGTATCAATTTGAACAATGTTTTTTAATAATTTAAAACTTGTAGAGGATGCTACAGATATAAAAGAATACAAATACAGATATAAAAATACACTTTACTGTTGTTCAAAACATAAAATTCTGTACTTAGGAGTTTTTTCATGCGTTTTTTAAAATCTTGGCCTAGAGAACAGCCAGCGCCCCTGTTGGTTTCAGTCAACTCTATTGACACTAAATCCTGTGAAAAATAGACCGAGTGCCGTGGACCCTCAAGATCCAATTGCAGAAATAGCACTTCCTTAATTGAAACTTGCTAAGTTCCAATCACTAATCGTAGAGTTCCAATAAAACTTTTTTTACTGTGCAGTAAATTCTTATGTATTTTGGGTCGCTGAATCCGAATCCGAGGTTAGAATTCAAAAGTTAGTTCTCATTTTCTTTCTAACTTCAAAAAGCAACAAAATTAAGTTTAAATTGTTGTAGAATTTATAAAAACTATTTAAAAAATGCAAAACTTAAACTAATGTAGTCGTTGAAGTATTACCCTTAATTTAAACCAAGAAAACTTAAAAAATATTCAGTGGTTCCCGAGATATGAATCAAAACGTCCACACATGATCTCCTCAAAACTGATTATTTTAACATGCAATCTCAGTTTGGCCGATTTACATGCGCGAACGTTTCAAGTCATATCTCGGGAAGCACTGAATATTTTTCAAGTTTTCTTGGTTTAAATTAAGGGTAATACTTCAACGACTACATTAGTTTAAGTTTTGCATTTTTAAAATAGTTTTTACAAATTCTACAACAATTTAAACATGATTCTATTGTTTTTTGAGGTTAGAAAGAAAACGCGAACGACGCGAACTAACTTTTGAATTCTAACCTCAGATTTGGATTCAGCGACCCAAAATACATAAGAATTGACTGGTGAGTTCTTTAGCATTCGAGATTAATATTTTTGTGTACTGGTGTTATTGAAAGAATCTAAGACATTTTTTTTAAAAAAATGTTCTCAGAATAAAATTTTTCAGAAAGTAGCCAAATCCGATTTTGAATTTTCAGTGGCATTTTAGTATTTTTTAAACAAATAAATGAAAAATTGGTGTCATTGCATATAAATTTTGTTTGCTGAGTGAAACAAAACCATGGTATTCAAAACCAACTTTCAATAATCGTAACGTGAGAGGATCTATTGGTAAAGCATGAAAAATTAATAAACAAATAATAATGGTTATAGTGAAAAAATAACAGGCTTCGCAGCGCAAAAAGGGTACGAATTCAGAAAAAGGGGAACACGGGAGCTTTTTTTCGAAAAAGGCTTAAAATAGAAGAGAATCAAAATGTTTTTCTAAAATTTAAGGTCGAAATGTAGAAATATAAGTAGTTAATTATAATTAACTACTTGTATTATAATTAACTACAGTATAGTACTTAAAATTTTATATGTATAGATTCATTTTGAATGTAAATTAATTAAGAAAACATTTTATTGCGGTTATTGGTATATTAAAGTTTATTTAATGTTAAACATTTTTTATTGTAACGAACATACTTGCATTCAGTTTTATAACAATAATTTGTAAACAACAGATTTTGATTTAGATGATTTGAAATATAGAAATACGGTACAGAAAAATATTAATAAACATTGCTTCCCTATGAGGAAGCAAAATAAATTACCCAATTATTATCTGAAAAAATACAAAGAAGACTTTAAAATGTTTAAACAAAATAATATTTACATAGGGAGAAAATTTGAAATATATAGAAGAAAAAAACTGGAGAAAAATGAGGGAAAAATATAAACATATTTAGAAAATGAAAAACAATACAGAAATATAAACAAAAGTACCTGAAATTGACAAAAGTATAAATAAATAAATGAAAATAAATAAACACAGTTGAAAATAGTAGGTAACAATTTAAAACTAGTAGAAAATTGTTCATTTCATGAACATATTTTGCTTCTTCATAGAAACAAAAATTTAAATTTAAAAAAGTAACATGGACATATTTTTCATAAATTTTTGGTAATTAAAATTAATTAAAACTTTAAAATGATATAAATCAATTTGTTTTTTAATATAAAAGAATTTCCCCAAAGAAACTGTCACTAAAAAATGATAATCTTAAAAGTTATATCATAAAATAGTATTTTTACGGTACAAAATAATTGAACCTTTTTTTGTATACAATGATGGTAAAATATACACTATATATATATCAATCGATTCGTTTTTAAAGTGAAAAATTTTTCCCAAAGGAACTGTCATTAAGAAATTATAATTTTAAAAGTTATATTAAAAAAATAGAATTTTAATTGTCAAAAATCATGAAAAATTGTCATTAACTACTTCAATTCTTGGTAAAATTATATACTTTATATAGGTCAATCGATTCGTCTCGATGCAAGGAATCTGAATTTTTCAGTCATGAGTTAAAATTTTTATTAGAAAAACATTTTTGTGAAAAAAACCGTAATTTTTAAAGAAAAAGGTGCAGAGAGAGAGACTTCTAAGAGTCTACATTACCGTCCGACGCAAATATATTGATTTTCTTTGACCTTGGATTTTCGGCAATTTGACGATTAGGAATTTTTCCAATTCGACCACTTTTAATTCTTAACTTTGCCGCTTCGCTGTTTGACAATTCGGCGCTGCG
>WNHD01014051.1:5927-22282 GCA_011057455.1 Ganaspis sp. Gsp50 | reverse complement strand
CTTTACTATGCAGTTAGTTAACTTTATTAGATATGTGGTAAACTTGACTAACAGTAGTTAGTTAGCTTTACTAAGCAATTGTTTAACTTTACTATTAGTAGTTAGTTTAAATAACTAATATGTAAGATAACTAACTAGATGATCAACTTTGCTAAGTAGATATCAAACATTAAATAGTCAACTTTACTAAGTTGATATCAAACTTTATAAATAGTCAACTTTACTGTAAGTAGATATCAAACTTTATAAATAATCAACTTTACTATAATAGTAAAAACTATATTATATATTATATTAACTATATTATATTATATTATTATATTTTTATAATAGTAAAAATAGTATCAAACTTCAAATAGTCAAATTTACTAAGTAGATATCAAACTATAAATAGTCAAGTTTACTAAATAGATATCACACATTATTAAATAATCAACCTTACTAAGTAAATATCAAACTTTAAATATAATCAAATTAATTATAAATATACACTACAAAAAGAAGTATCTTAAAAGAGACCTCAAAATTACTTAAGAAAATCTTATTTTAAAACTTTTCAGTTTCAGACCAAAACACCTTAATATAAGTTACTTCAAGTAACTTTATAGTGACTTTTAAAATACTTATTTTTGCAGTTTATATTGTAAATACTTTACTCTAACTAGTTGGTTAATTATCCTATAAAGAGTTGTTTAACTTTGCCACTTCTTTACTAAAATGTTTATAGTAATCACAATCAATTTTTCAGTTTTACATTTCCCGTACACTTTTTTCCAAGGTGTGTAAATATAGGTTGAATTTTAAAATTGTTTTTTTAGCAATGAAATGAAACGACCCTGGGATTTATTGTTGTTTGCTTAACTGAAATTTCAGAGGAATTAAGCTATCTGTTCTGGTGTTTCTGGTTTATTTTATTGGAAACACATGTGTTGTGTGCAAAACTATTTGTCTATTTAGAATTTATACAAAAAGCTGAGTACACATTTTTCGTGTATATTGTTAGGCTACATGCGATATAAATGTGCCTTTTTCATACGTATATATATACAAGTAAGAAACGCAATGTATAGCATGCACGCAATTTTATTGATAGCAGCTGTACATCTATAATATTTAAGTGGCTCAGTACATTATTTATTATTCACGCTGTAATTTCGAAAATCACGTGACCCAATATTAGTCTACACATACGACACATACGACACTTTTAATATCACACCGTTCTAATTCAAGATCCCTTATTGAATTTTACTCATTTATTTACTCATTTCTTAGGTACTCGTGTTTTTATTAACTCTTTTTAGAGTTGTATTTTTTCACATTTTTTTACTCGTCTTATCAGTTTTTTCATTCTTTTTTTTCAATCTTTTTTCACTTTTTTTCTCATTCTTTTTTTCATTCTTTTTTTCAATCTTTTTTTCAATCTTTTTCATCCTTTTTTTTATTCTTTTGTTCATTATTTTTTTTCATTCCTTTTTTATTCGTTTTTCATTTTTTTTTTCCATTCTTTTTTTTTATTCTTTCTTTTTCATTTTTCATTTTTTCTTTTTCATTTTTTCTTTTTCACTCTTTTCTTCATTCTTTTTTTATTTATTCTTTGTTTATTTATTATTCTTTCAGTAACACTCTTTTCATGACCTTTTTTTTTAATTAATTCTTTTTTTATAAACTCTGTTTCATTAGCTCTTTTTTATTAACTCTTTTTTTATTAATTTTATTTTATTAATTCTTTTTTATTAACCGTTTTTATTAACCCTTTTTTATTAACCCCCCCTTTTTATTAACCCTTTTTATTAATCTTTTTATTAACCCTTTTTATTAATTCTTTTTTATTAACTCTTTTCTTAAGTGTATAATTTTTGATACATTATGTATATACAATTTTCTATACATCTACATACAATTTTGAAAATTCATATTTTTTTCGTAAATTTCTTCTTCTTAATTTTTCTTTCTGTAAATATCAGCTATATGTATTTGATATTTACCTGGAAAACATATTTGCAAAATTAATTTCACTAGAGGAAACACGGAAATCGTGGGTTCGCTTTGATTAGTAAATTCATTGACATTTTTCGCGTTTTCCCTCATGACAAAGAGAATATTTTCAGGAAAAAAAAAATTACTTTGACCATTGAACCAAAATTTATCTAGATTAATCGCTAAAATCCACTGCCCTCAATAACAGCGTCAATATTCCTCAAGGTTAATATACCATTTTTTGTGTGCATAAAGCCAATTTCTAAATCTCAATTAGACCAACTTTTGACTAATTGATTAATTATCGCCACAGATATATAATATACAAACGTTTTTTATATATATCCATTTTTATATGCATTTTTATATACAGGGAATGCGATTCTTTTGCAAATTGATATTTAGGTTTTTTGTCAAGTGCTCGGTTATTCATTTATTTGTTTCTTTGAATTATGTTAGACTCGGAAGTTTACATATTTGATTTATCTTTTTGTTTAAATTACACACGCATCTGAATTTATCTTTGTGTTTAAAGTACGATTATGTTAAATTAATTTCGAGTAAATTTATACCTCCGTGTTCAATTTCTGTTTAATTTTCCGCAATATATTGAAAATAATGTGAAGAAAGGAAAACTGTGTATGTTAACCTTGAGGATTGTCTTGTAAAATTCTTAAAATTATCTGAGACTTTCAAGGGATATAGCCATGGTAGACATTTTTCTAAAGTGCCAGAGCTGAGAAGCATTTCTTTATTTATTATATTTGGAAGGAGGTGAGAGAAGGTGTTAAAGCTCGAGTTGAAAGGGTAAGGGGAAAAGGGAATTGCTCGTTTAAGGCAAGCACAAAAAGTTTCTTTAATATCACTACTACCGAGAACGTTCACCAGGGAAAAGACTCGTACGGATATTCTAAAGTTATACGTTATACGCAATCCCCAAGCTCTACGACTTCACTTATGTGTTTATACACAGGTGAGTGTACGTAATTACGTACATACATACAAACATAGATACGTACATATACACACAAACATAGATATGTACATACAAACGTACAATATACTTGCATATACATAGATACAATAGATACATAGATACATATGTATATAGATACAATAGATACATATAGATACATACATATAGATGCTCAGTGGGAAATTTGCCAATTCTAATGGCTAATGTCGGGCCAATATTAGCCAAACTTTGGCCAAGCTTGCGCCGATGGTAATTTCCTACTGGGATACATATACATAGATACATAGAAACATAGATGCATACGTACATAGATACATACATACATTACATCGGTACACTTATGCGTCCGTACTTTAGTTACCTATTCACACATTTATAGATAACTTATCGTATTTTTTATATTTCATTTTACGTACACAACATCTGTTAAGTCTTAATTGTAAATATATATATAAGAGTAATTGCATTTTGCACTTTCATTGAAAAAAGAAATTTTAAAGCAAGCTTTTTTATCTTTCAACTTTAGTTTTTTAATAGAAAAATTGAAGTAGAGGGATATAAAAATTTTATCAGCGACAGTAAAATTTTTCCTTACTTTCATTCCAAAGGGCTGTTATTTCTAAAATATAAATATTATCTTCTTTATTAAAATTTGAGAAGAATATTCTATTCTATTGAAATAAGTATACGAAGAAGAAAGTTTCTGTTGCAAAGTTTTTGTCTCTGTACAATATTTCAGTGCAATAAAATGTATATACGTATTTAAATAATGTACCTATATATACATAAAGAAGCACCGTCTAGAGCTCGGTCTAGAGCTTTTCAGTTTCTTTTTCAGTTTTTCCTTTCTTATTTTTCACAGACTCCTGAAATAATCTGCCTTTCTTGTAATTATATTTGTGTACGATTTCTCGTAAATTTGATATTCACCCTAAACTCATAGGACACGAACTGCTATCGCGTTTTATATAGGAAACATGAGGCAAAAGCAAGACTCTGTCTTTATTTTTAGTGCTTTTCTTCGTGATGTTCCGTTTCCTTGGCTCATCTTGGACGTTAAAAGCGCAAGATACATGATCAGTCTTCGAATGGTCGTTAAACTTGTGGTGCGTTGTGCTGTACATTGTATAAATTGTTCAGCATAACCAGATAAGGTTTGAGGTCCACAATGCCATGGACGAAGAAGCTCAATTGTTGTGGTACGATTTTTTATTGTTCCCTCTTATCAAGATCTGACTCTAGTAACAAGCTCCCATTGTTGCTGCTGTGGTTGCAAGTTCCGTTAAATTCCAAAAAAACAATCTATTTTTTTTTCTCTTTCTCTCTTTTCTTTTCTTTTCAATCTCGTTTCCATATCTTCGGAATCTCTCAAATTTGAAGGCAAATTGGATCATTGACAAACGTTGATAAATACCGGTTAAAAATTATTTTTGAAATGTTTTTGAAAACTTAGCTTTTAAAACGTTTTTAAAAAGTTGGTTTTAAAACGTTTAATAAGTTCTTAAATGTTTGGTTTTAAAACGTTTAAAAAGTCTTTAAATGTTTGTCTTTAAAAGGTTTAATAAGTTTTTAAATGTTTGTCTTTAAAAGGTTTAATAAGTTTTTAAATGTTTGTCTTTAAAAGGTTTAATAAGTTTTTAAATGTTTGTTTTTAAAACGTTTAAAATTGTTTTTAAAAATTTATTTTTGAAATGTTTAAAACATTTTTAAAAACTTGGTTTTTAATACTTAGTTTTTTAAGAACGTTTAATAAGTTTTTAAATGTTTGGTTTTAAAACTCTTAAAATTCCTTTTAAAAACTTTTTGAAACGTTTAAAAACGTTTTCTTTTCATTAAGGTCATTTCCAAGAACTCGGTTGATAATTTAGGAATCTAGGTTTATCTTTTTCTTGTAATTTCTTTTTGAAAATAATAAGTCATTGGTGACACTTGAAGGTTTCCTGAGATAATTTCCAAAGTTTCAAAGCAATATCTTTTCTGGTTTAACTGTTAGTAGTGAGAAAATAATATGTCGGTAAGTTTATTTAATCGGCTTATTAGTTCTTCACTACTTACAGTCAAAGTAGAAAAGATATTGCTTTTGAAACTTTGGGAATCATCTTAGGAAGGCTTCAAGTTTGTCATGAACGTCTAATTATATTATTTTTCAAAAGAAACCAGAGAATGAAAATGTAGGTAGATTCCTAAATTATCGTTCGAGTTCTTGGACAAGACCTTAATATTTTGTTTGACATTTTGGAAATAGTTTTGTTTACTTTGTCATTTAGGGCAATTTTCACATTTCTATCGTTTTAAAAAGCATTTTTGACATTTCTATCATTTTGAATATGCAGTTTTGTATATTCTCTCATTTTGAATATTCAGTTTTGAATATTCTATCATTTTGAATATTCAGTTTTGAATATTCTATCATTTTGAATATTCAGTTTTGAATATTCTATCATTTTAAATATATGCAAAATACTATATCGTTTTAGTATGCGCCTTTGAAAATTTGAGCGTGGAGAAATTTAGTGGTGAAAAAAATTAGAAGAATTGATATTCTCAAGTCGTGTGTAGTTTTTCTTTTTAAGTATTTGCAAAGAGAATTGGTAACTTTGTTGGAAATGTGGGAGTTACCAAAGAACCTGTCAACTTGGAAGGTGGAAAGCATCCAGCGTATGTAGTAACATATGACTGACATAAAATATTCTACTGGTTATTGCAATTCTTTCAAAGGAGTGCAAATTGCTTTTTTTAAATTAATATCCATCGAACATTTTTATTTGTTTTGTTCTAATATAGTTAAATTGGAGTGGATTTTTGTAGTGCGTTTTGTACCATTAAACTACTTTCAAAAGTAAACATTTGAACATTCAAATTTTCAAGATTTCAAAATCAAACAATTTGAAAGTGTAGAAAATTACCTACTTATTTGAAAGTATAGAAAAGTACTAATTTCAAAGTAAAACTACTTTGTAAAGTACTTCAAAATACTTCAAAATACTTCAAAATTCTTCAAAATATTTATAATACTTAAAATTACTTGAAACTGTTTCTAAATACTTCCCAATACTTCAAAATATTTCCAAATACTTTCCAATACTTCAAAATATTCCCAAATACTTTCCAATACTTGAAAATATTTCCAAATACTTTCCAATACTGCAAAATATTTTAAAATGCTTAAAAATATTTAAAAACACAAAAATAGTTTTAATATGCAAATTGGGAGGGGTATTAGATATGTAAAACCCCAAAAAGGGTTTACAAGGAGAAACCAAAAAATACTTTTAATATGCTTAAAATTACTTTAAAGTACACTGAAAAAAATAATTATTTGACCCAAATAAACCATTTAGTTGTCTATTATCAAATAAATATTTATTTGAACCAAGTAATTATTATTTGCGTCCAATAATCAATATTTAATTCAAATACAGAAATAATTGACTCAACTGTCATTTATTTGATTCAAATAATAATTACTTGGTTCAAATAAATATTTATTTGATAATAGACAAGTAAATGGTTTATTTGAATCAAATAAATTTTGTTTTCAGTGTAGTTTAAAAGACTTCAAAATATATTAATGTATGTAAAAATATTAGCATGCTTTAAAATATTTATTCAAAATACATAAAATGGTTTTAAAATTAAAAATAATGATCTTGAGATAGAAAATTATTTTTAATTTCATTATTTTAAAAGTAATTTAAATTCTTACAAAATATTGAAGAATTGATTTTTTAATAAAAAAATACATTAAAAAATATCATGTTTTTCTACTTTTCTCATGAAAATCATAGAAAACTCATGGAATTTTGTGAAGACAAAGTAGAAACTGGTTTCTACAAATTTACTAGTGCATAATTTTATAAATTTTTATAAAGTTTGGAGAAAAACCAGATTTCTTTCAAGACAGTTGCGACAATTATTGAATAATTAATCGTATACGAATTATTTTTGAAACATTGGTATGTTAAACAAAATCTTGATATCGTATTTTAACAGAAGTAATCATCATTTATAATTTATGCCTCGGCGTCATTAAGATAGCTCATTTGTGACATTATTTATCAAAATTTATTGATCTCTTGATTAAACCGAAATTTTCTATTTTTAAATGGTCGATAAAAAATAAGGACAAAAAGAATTCAAAAAAAGTTACAGGTAAAAGTTGTAAGTTTTTTCCGCGCATAACATTGTTCGCATGTGTCATTATTTTAAATCCTTTTTTATTGTTGTTATTATTATTTATTCAATTATTTATTAATTGTTAATAATTGTTTGAATAAAGTAATGAATTTAAATTTAAATAAATTTAAAATAATTTCTTTTATAAATAAATGAAACAAGAAATTAAACATTTTTGATTTGTTTTATAAATACATGAAACAAGAAATTAAACATTTTTAATTTGTTTTATAAATGTATGAAACAAGAAATTAAACATTTTTGATTTGTTTTATAAATGTATGAAACAAGAAATTAAACATTTTTGATTTGTTTTATAAAAGAAATTAAACATTTTTGATTTGTTTTATAAATATATGAAACAAGAGATTAAACACATTTAATTTAAATTTAATTCATATTTGATTTCAATATAATTGATGTAATAAAATAATGAATTTAAATAATCCATTAATAGTTGATAAATAATAGTAATTAAATATTGAGAAAAGGTAATACTAAACTTTAGAAAGTTGTCTTCAACTTTTGAGTGGGAATAAAATAAAAATACACTCTCATTGATATTAGAATGTAAAAATGTGTATTTATTGGCAATTGTGATTTAAAAGCATGTGTCAATATAAATAGGTGAATGTTTTTATTTCCGGTTGAAAATGACAGTGTTACAGATGAAATGATTTCTGGGATGTGGCTACTGACATAATGTGCCTTTTATTGTCTATTGCAATGATATCATTGAAAGACAAATGTAAATGATTATGTATCCAAGTATGTAAGGAATCAGTCTCTTGTAATATTTATAGAAGCGTATCTGGGCTTTTGACGTTGTATCCTTACACGAAGACCTTCATTATATTTGTTCAGTCATCGGAAAATCTCGTGCCTGTCTTTTAGTCAATTTTTAGTCCTAAAAGCTTCCGGGAATAGTTTTGACTTACGTTTTATTCACCGCTTAGCCAATGAGGACATTTTTTTTACCATTTTTTTTGCCTTTGAATATTTAAATTAACAATCCCTCGGGGCTCACATTCTCTACTATTTTATCGAATTCTTTATCTTTATTTCATTTTCATTTTTTATCGCCTTTTATTTTTCTTTTATGTATTTTGTTTTTTTCTTTTCTTACTTTTAGTTTCTTATTTTTTTCTCATTTTTTAGTTTCTTATTTTTCTTTTCGCACTTTTTAGTTTCTTATTTTTCTTTTCGCACTTTTTAGTTTCTCATTTTTCTTTTCTCACTTTCCTTTTTTTCTTATTTGCCTTTTTCCACTGTTTGTATTCTTTGTCTTTTTATCTTCTTTGTCTTTTTTGTCTTTTTTGTCTTTTCTGTCTTTTCTTTCTTTTTTCACTCTTTCACTTTTTATGTCTTTCTCCTTCGTTTTTCCTTCGTTTTTCCTCTTTTACTTTTTTTCCTTCTCTTTTATCATTTTTTGTTATTTATCTTTTCATACTTTATTGTCTTTTGTTGTCTTTATCTGTCTTCTTTTTTGTATTTTTTTGTATTTATTTTGTATTTTTTGTCCTTTTTGTTTTTTCGTATTTTCTGTCTTTTTTTGTCCTTTTTGTCTTTTCTATCTTTTTTGTCTTTTGTGTCTTTTTTGACTTTTTTGTCATTTTTGACTTTTTTGTCAATTTTGACTTTTTTGTCTCTTTCTTTTTCTCCTCTTTTTTTTATTTTTCCTCTTTGCCACGATCTACAATAAAAAATTCTCTTTTGTAGCTTTCTTTTTTTTTATCTATAATGTAATTATAGATCTTTTTTTTGAAAAAGAAATTCTTTCTAAAAGCGTTTGAAGGATTTATTGTTGCGTGAGCGAGACAAAGGAGCTCTTATTGAACACCTATTTCGTTTTATCAGATTTAAAAATTACACTAGTCAAAGGTGGAAACTACCAGCTGACAAGAAAACCAATAATTTCACGATGTCCTTTATTTTCAACCACTTTCTCAAATTACAGTCGCCAAAAATTAATCAAACAAATTAATCATTCATCCAATTAATTCGACCCTAATTGTTTCCTAAAAGCAAACAATCAACTAAATTAAAAGTTAATCTATTTTGCTATTTTTAGTCATTTGTTCAAACAAATTATTTTTAACGATTAACAAGTTCATTTTATATTTTTATTTGTTATGTACTTTAGCTTTACATTTCTTTTTGTAGATTTACAATTATTTTTACAGCTGTACAATTATTTTTACAGTTTTACAATTATTTTTATAATTTTACAATTATTTTTACAGTTTTGCAATCATTTTTACAATTTTACAATTATTTTCACAATTTTACCATTATTTTTACAGTCTTTTTTTAAAATTGTTTTTCTTTTGTATTTTGACAATCATTTTTACGTATACAATTATTTGTTAAGTTATTTTTACAATTATTTTTATATTTATTTTTCTTTTAAATTTACTTCTACAATTATTCTACAAGCTATTTTTAATTTAATTTTGTTTACATTTATTTTTACGTCTATCTCTATTTTAAATCTATTTACAATTATTCTCATGTTTACCTTTATTTTGAATTCATTTTTACAATTGTTTTTATAATTTTACAATTATTTTCACAATTTTACAATTATTTGTACTATTTTACAGTTATTCGTTTTCGTGCAAATTGCTGCACTCGCTTCACTCGTGCATCAAACTTTGCACTCGACGGAAAACAGCTACTTTCGGTACTTGGTGCACAATATACTATTTATATTTTTTTTTCTTTTAAATTTACTTTCACATTTATTTTTCTAGCTATTTTTAATTTAAATTTTGTTTACATTTATTTTTATATCTTCCTTTATTTTTGTCTACCTTTATTTTTGTCTATCTTTATTTTTGTCTAACTTTATTTTTGTCTACCTTTATTTTTATGTCTACCTTTATTTTTATCTCTACCTTTATTTTTATCTCTACCTTTATTTAAATCTATTTTTACAATTATTCTCACGTTTACCTTTATTTTAAATTAATTTTTACAATCATTTTTAAAAATTCCATTTTTAATTAATTTATTTTTTAATTTATTTTTACCTTTATTTAAATCTATTTTTACAATTATTCTCACGTTTACCTTTATTTTAAATTCATTTTTACAATCATTTTTAAAAATTAATTTTTAATTTATTCTTACACTCATTCTTTAAAATCTCGTTTTCAATTTATTTGTACAATGATTTTTAACGCAATTTCTGAAATTTATTGTGACGAGTACTGAACTCATTTTCTTTTTCTGCTTTTCAGGGTCAATTATGTTTCACGTTAGAAGGAGGCCGGCAGATTATGTGCCTCGGAAAAGAAAGAAGAAACCGTCGGGAAAATGGAGTGAATTCGATCATCGATATGAAGATGAGAGGCTGCCATTTTTCATGGAATTAAATCCAGATGGAACAGACATTGCCAATGGGGGAGGAATCCGACACAGATTGAAGCCAAATAATGTAACTGAAGTTGGATCGGAAATTCCAATCGACCCCAAAGTACAGGCACAGACGATAATCCTCGCTGGACCCACTGTCATGCCAAGGCATTGTATTATCGCTTATACCGATAATACTGTCACACTAACACCTTGCTCCAGAGAGGCTCATACTTATGTCAACAATGCCATGATCAATTACACCACAATTCTTCAGGTAATCGCAATTTATATCATCCCAAAAATGTACCCCAAAAAAATCGGGAAAAAACGTGAAAAAATCATGAAAATTGATTTCACGTTTTTTTTAACGTTTAATTTTTATTTTTTTACGCATGTGGTATTTTAGTAAATTATTTTTTACGTGATGCTCATTTTCATTGATGAAAATTGATTTTAATTTAATTGAATTATTTTAATGTATTTGTTTATTTATTTATAGTACGATATTGATTAGAAAATAAATTTGCAAATGAATCCATTGGATTATGAAAAAAGCACTTGAGTTTCGTTAATGAAAATTGATTTTAATGTTTATTTAATTATTTATTGATTTATCGATTGATTGATTCATTTATTTATAATATGAAATAATATAATATTGATTAGAAAATAAAATTATAAATGAATGGACGGTAGATAAAAATACTGGAGTTTCGTTAATGAAAATTGATTTTAATATTTATTTATTTAATTATTTATTTATCGATTGATTGAGTCATTTATTTATAATATGAAATTATATAATATCGAATAGAAAATAAATTTGTAAATGAATCCATTGGAGGATAGTCAAAAATACTGGAATTTCGTTAATGAAAATTGATTTTAATATTTATTTATTCATTGGTTTATCGATTGATTGATTGAGCCTTTTTTTATAGTAATAATAATTTTAACAAATAACTAGTATAATTGTAAAAATTCTAACATACATTAATTATAATATGTATTTTTAAAAGAATTAGGATATTTGTAATCATTTTAGGAAATCACTAGAATAATTGTAACAATTCTAATCAATAATTATAATCATTTGAACAAATCACTAGAATAATTGTAACAATTCTAATCAATAATTATAATAATTGTAACAATTCTAATAAATAATTGTAATAATTGTAATATTTTTAAAAAATAGGATAATTTTGTAATCATTTTAATTTATTTAATAATCGATTGTATCCAACTGATTATTTGGATACAGTTGAAATTGAAAAATAATAGACAAGAACTTTTATAAAATACAATTAGAAATAAGATAATTGAGACAGCTAATTAAAATTAAATCGATGATTGTAGATAGTAAACTAAATTGAAACAGATGAATTTTTTAACCACGATGATCTAAACTTGACTTAAACAGTGAAAAAATTCAATACTACTGAATTATGTTTGTTATTTAATTATGTTTGGTATTTAATTATGTTCGTTACTGAGTTATGTTTATTATTATTGAATTATGTTTCGTATTGAATTATCATTGTTACTGAATTATGTTTATTATTGACTTATAATTTATTTTCTTTTCTTATTGAATTATAACTGTTACTGAATTATAATTATTATTGAATAAGTTAGATTTATTAAAGAATTTTGTTTGTAACAGAATTTTTTTGCAACAGAATTTTGTTTGCAACAGATTTTTGTTTGCAACAGATTTTTGTTTGCAACAGAATTTTGTTCACTATTGAACTATAATTATTACTGAAGTTAAATTTATTATAACATTTTGTTTATTATTGAATTATAATGATGACTGAATTATAATGATAAAAAAGTTATATTTATTACTGTATTCATTTTTATTATGGAATTTTTGTTATTAATGAAATCGAACTATAATTATTACTGAATTTTATAATTAAATTATTTATATTGAATGACTTATATTTAATGGTTTATATTTAATGGTTTATATTTAATGGTTTATATTTATTGGTTTATATTTAATTATTTATATTTAATTATTTATATTTAATGATTTATATTTAATGATTTATATTTAACGATTTATATTTAATGATCATTGAATCTAAATTATCGCTTAATTATTTTGATTACCGAATAAAATTTATTATTGCACTGATTCTGAAAGATCAATGATAACTTTCACTTATAATGAAAGCAGCAATTAGCCAAAGAAATTCAATCTAGCAAACACACATATTGAATTAAGCTTCACAGTTGTATTAACGAAATTTTTTAAGTGCCAACACGAGTAAATGCATTTCTCGTTGAAACTTTTGTTCTAGTTTTCTGTTAAAACGACGTGAGATTCAATATTATTCGAGCAAAACTTTTCTTGATATCAATTTTCAGATATAAAGCAGCTTGACACTAACTCTTCAACTCTAGAAATAGATTTTCTTCTGTCATTAACAAATTAATTATTTTCTCCACAGAATGGCGCTATTGTTAAATTTGGAAGGTCACACACATTCAGGTTTATTGATCCTACTCCTGAAGATCGAATGAGGCACAGACACGATTCCAACAGACAATTGGATTACGCTTACGATAGGTAATAATCCAAGTTATTATTATTATTTATCACTTTTGTCATTTGTAGTTTTTTCCTTCTTTTATGTCAATTGCAGAACTTGTAGATTTATATTTTTCGCTTTTGTAATTTTAAAAGAAAAGTAACAGTCAAAAAACTAGTCTCAGTATCCTATGGTTTTTTTAAATTTTTATTTAAATATGTTTATTTATGTTTTTTTATTTTTATGTATCTTTATTTGTCTTTTTATTTTGATTTATTTTGATTTATCTTTATTTCTCTTTATTTATCTTTATTTATATTTATTTATATTTATTTATATTTATATATTTTGATTTATTTTTATTTCTATTTATTTATCTTTATTTATATTTATTTATATTTATCTTTATTTGTTTTTATTTGTTTTGATTTATATTTATTTATATTTATTTATCTTTATTTATATTTATTTATCTATAATTATATTTATTTACCTTCATTTCTCCTTATTTATCTTTATTTATCTTTATCTTCATTTTTCTTTATTTCTCTTTATTTCCTTTATTTATCTTTCTTTATTCATTTTTATTCATCTTCATTTATCTTTATTTCTTTGTTTCATATTTTTGTGTTCGTTTTTATTTCTTTAATTCATCTTTATTTTTCTATTTAGCAGTATTTTCTTAATTTATCTCTATTTAATACTTTCTTTTTTTGTATTCGGTCTTCGTTTTTAATATATCACTAGTTCTTTAATTTATCTCCAATTCACAATTTTTCTTGTTTATTTCCTTGATATTTAATTTGCTAAAATATCAACATTTTTCTGTTACTAATTTTTTTGTGATTCATTTGTTTCTTTAATTCATTTTTTATTATTCATTTTCTTCAATAATTCATTTTTTCGTAATTCATTTGTTTCTCTAATTCAATTATTTTAATTCATTTTGTTCTACAATTCATTTCTTTGTAATTTATTTTTTCTACAATTCATTTTTTGTAATCTACTTTTGTCTACAATTCATTGTTTTGTAATTCATTTTTTCCCCTATAATTAATTTTCTTCTCTAATTAATTTCTTTGTAATTCGTTTTTTTCTGTAATTCGTTTTTATTTTTTTATAATTCATATTTTTGTAATTCATTTTTTCTCTAATTCATTTCTTTCTGTAATTCATCTTTTTTTATAATTCATTTTCTTCATTTTTTTCTACAACTCATGTTTTTTGTAATTCATTTTTTATAATTCATTTTTTGTAATTCATATTTTTTCTATAATTCATTTTTTTCTGTAATTTATTTTTTTGTTATTCATTTTTTTTCTATAATTAATTTTCTTCTATAATTCATTGTTTTGTAATTCATATTTTTTTATAATTCATTTTCTTCTCTAATTCATTGTTTTGTAATTCATTTTTTCTACAATTCACTTTCTTCTTTTATTAATTTTTTTGTAATTCATCTTTTTCTATAATTCATTTTTTTTCTACAATTCATTTTATTCCTAAAATTCATTTTCTTCTCTAATTCATTTTTTTTTGTAATTCCTTTTTTTCTCTAATTCCTTTTTTTTTAAATTCATTTTCTTCTCTAATTCATTTTCCCTTTAATTCATTTTTTCTGTAATTCATTTTTTAAATTGTTTTCACAATTCATTTTATTGTAATACATTTTTTTCTATACTTTATTCCCTTCTCTAATTAATTTCCCCTTATTAATTTTTCTCTAATTCATTAATTTGTCTTTACTCTTTTGTTATTTAATTTTATAAAACCATTTTATTAATTGAATTTGTCCTAGACACTCTTTAGAATTGACACTCTTTAGAATTGACACTAATTAATCTCGATGTTGTAAATCACACCCGAAATTTGTTGAGCATTTTTAAGCTAATATTGGCAATTTAATAGCAACAATTTCCTTGCATTGTTTATTTATTTGATTATTATTTTCGCTTGATTTTTTGCACCTCGCTTTTTATGAGTAGAAGATCACCAGACACAACCAGCCAGGAGGTGAGCTCTGAAAAATATAGATCGGATTCTGGAACACCAAACGGTGGTCCAGGTTCCAATCCACCAAGTCCCACAAAATCTTCGGCCGCAAGTCCCAGGAGTCCCACGCATAATCCCCATTCTTTGGAAACTACGCACAATTACGAGACCACTTTTGATCTTGATGGAAATGTGGAAACTGCTAGTCTCACTAGCAGCCGAGACGGAAACAGGTAAGCGAAACTTGAATTGACTTTGATTGCTCACGATTACTCTTGAAACTTTACCAAGGAACAATAGAGAAAATAGTATTTGTGGTTCAACTCTGCTGTTCGATGAAAGTAAAAAAAAATAGAAAGAAAACATAAAATAAAAGAAGAAGAAGAAGAAGAAGAAGGTAAGAAAATAGTTTAGATTAGAGGCAATTTTATTACGTTTCACCTTCAAACTCTAGAGGATCCACTTTTTACTCGTAAGGGGCATCAATTTTCTCAAGAAAATGTAAAAAGGTCAATGAGAGTGACTTTCTCGGATTTTTTCCCAGAGAGCAAAAAGTTAGATTTGTGAATTTATCGCGAATCATTGATTTTCATTTTCATTTTTTATCAGTTAGAAATTTTGTGTTGATTTTTGATTTTCATTTTGATTTTATTTTATATTTATTTTATTTTTATTTTATTTTATTTTATTTTATTTTATTTTTATTTTATTTTTATTTTATTTTTATTTTTATTTTATTTTATTTTTATTTTATTTCTATTTTATTCATTAAAATTTGCCAAGTTGAAGTCCTCAATGATTTTAAGCAATGATTTCAATAATCGTTTGTTTTTGAAAATTCTAAATTTATTCTTATAAAATATACGGGCTACAAATTAAAAAAGATGCCCAAAAAATAAAAAAACTATTTTGTTATTTCTTTTTTCTTTTCAATTTTTATCTTAAAGTGTTATCTGGAAAATATTGTATTTGACAACTTTTATTAAAAATGTTTTAGGCAATATTGTTTATTTTATTTTTTTAATTTTTTCGCTTGATGCGATTCATTATTTTGAATTGTTGATAATACGTGAAATTCACGTTGATTTCAGATTTATATTATTACTATGTATTAATTATAACTATATATTTATTATATTAAATTTAGATTTATCAACTATTTCTTTTAATTTTAAATTACTTTTATCAATATTAAACCGTTGCTATATGCCTATATGATCTGCAAACTCTTTTCGTCAATATTAAACTGTTTGTTTTAATATTAAACTGTTTGTTTTAATATTAAACTGCTTTTTGTAATATTAAACTGTTTCTGCTAATATTGAATT
>WNHD01014045.1:0-10055 GCA_011057455.1 Ganaspis sp. Gsp50 | reverse complement strand
AGAGGATATTTATATGAACATTTTAAGCCTTTAACCTTTGTAATCGGTCCCATAGAATTTTGGACAGCGTACTGTACCGGTTGACATGGATCGTCCCTTTTATAAACATTTTTTTTCAAAAATTTCAGTAAACCACTTTTACAGTTATTAATAAATAATAAAAAATGTAAAAATCTGTTTAATTTTTCATATCTTTACTATAATAATAGGCTAAAAACTCACCGGGCCTGGAAGGCCCGGCTTGCCCGCTGGCGTTACGATTTTAGCTTGCCCGGTTAAGGGTTAAGTGTTTTGATATTTTTAACATTATAATCAATGCAAAATGAATTAATAATCAACTTCACATTTAAGAAAAAAAATTAAATTTGTTACGGTCGACCGTAATACCATTTAATTTTTAATATATCTTCCCGTCCTGGCTCTAGCTAGGGCCGAGATTTTTATCTTGACGTCAGTTTGGGCCAAGTGAGATTTTTCAAACTCGAAATGAAACACCAAATCAAGTTACCGACAAGTTTTGCGCCAATTTTGAGCCAAGATACAAACCAGGGCCAAGCTCGAAACTTGGCGGTAACTTGCTTTGGTGTTTCAAAACAATGTTGGCCCTAGTTGGGCAATTTCTACACGGGTTGCCAATAAACTAGTTTATCTTAGAGCACATGAAAATAATATTAAATGATTATATTTTAAAAAATAATGTAAAATGTTTGAAACAATTTTATTTGAATTTCGTGGAGTTCATAACGAATTATGGTCGCTTTTTCAGTTGTGTTCTATGTACCTGGGTCTTTTAAAGTAATTGACAATTTTTATTTTCTTTTATATAAAATGAATCCTTATTTCATTAGCTTTATGAGAATGTGACTCAGAACGATTTATTATTATTTATTTAAAAGCTTTATCATTTAAACCATTGAATACTGGGGTTAGGAACAAGTGAATCGCAAGAATAAAGTTGAACATTTAAAGGACAATAAAACTTACAATTAATTTATGTAATAAATTGATATAAAGTCATTCGGTTCTTATAGCGGATATAATATTTAATAGTTTAAAACAAAAGTTAATTAGATATTGATTAGAGTAATATAAATACATATATCCAAAGGACATAAAAGTTAAAAGTTTCTGAGATGGGCCCATATATTTTACTTCTTTGTATATATATCTTTATATATATATATATATGAAACATATTATTTTGAAAAATATTTTTAATCTCTTAGAAATTACTAATACTAAATGCTTCTTTGTTCTTTGGAAAAATTATTAATCAAAAAATACTTGTGTTCAGTCTTTTCTGTTTTAAGTGCATAACATACTTTTCAGTCTTACTCCACTAAAACTAATTTAATTAAATTTGGTAATGATGTTTTCACACCTTTACTGAAAAAGGGCAACTTATTATTATATTGCCCAGTTGTGTAGACAAATTTTACATCATTAATGAGAGATAATATCAAAGTAAATTGTCTAAATTAAAAAAGATGACGTGAGGTTTTTATTGACCTTTCTCCCCCATCATGAGATTTAGTGAGATTTTTCTAGACTTCCCCCTTCCCCTCAAAGACCTCAAGTAATTAATGGACGTCCCCTAACATTTCCTTTTGAAAAAATTTTCTGCATTAAGAAACGAATCCATTGATGTGAAAAAAATGTATATTTTACCAAAATAGAGTAGATTATTAGTAGAAAAGGAATCGACTGACACATAAAGTATTCATTTTAACTGAAATTTATAGATAAATTGTAATTTTTCAATTATTTATGAAATTTAAAATTTAAATTACTTTTATAATTAAATTTGAATAAATGATGCTTTTTGAATTATAAAAAAATGCATCTATAAGGAAGCAAAATTTTCATGAAATGATTATAATTTTCAACTTGTTTGTAATATGTGTTTGTTCTTAATAATAATAAGCTATAATATTTCATTTTAGAAACAATTAATACAAATAATTAAAAGCTTACTACAATAAAATTTGAAATATCTAAGTAGAAGAGCATGTTTCTCGCGCGCTTTAGCGCGCGTATATTTCGCTAGTTTAGATTATAAAATTGAAAATAACAACATTTTATTACTCTTAATCCATTTTTTAAAAACATTTCAATAAGAAGAGTATTCGATCCCTAGCCTTCTTTTCAGAAGTTTGAGAAAGTCACCTCGAAGGCATGATGGCTTGAAGTATGTAAACATAAAACAGGCATTTGAATTTAATCTATTAGTCTAAGATCCCACTGCATGATTTATACACCCATCTATTTTTTTAATAAAATGTAATAAAAATGGAAGATCATAGACAGAAAGGTATTTTACGATTAGGTTGCCTATCAAAATTTGTCCGCACCCACCTGTAATTGTAGGTGTATTAATCAATTTCTGTGAAAGATTACCCTTATGTTTGTGCGAAAAATTATTAATATAATATGAAAGAGTAATGTCATCTGAATTCAAAAATAAAGAGTTGCCTAATTTTTACCTGCCGCAACCTCAGGTTTCCAGGTGTTGAAATGTAATTTTTTGTTAAACATTTACGCTCATTATAAATTTAATTTATTTTTATATCAAATGAAAGATAATTTTTTTCAAATATATGTTTTTTAATATAAATGCAATTGAATCGTGAATTTCGACAAGGACTCATGTTGGTTTTTTCAAATTTTACAAGAGACAATAGACTGGTTTTTTCCTAACAACTTCAATTAAAAGTTTCCAGTTTTTTCTGTATTTACTATCTACGCCCGGTTAGAAATTTCCTGATCGGGCCTAGCGTCACGCTTAAAAGTCTTGACGCCTGATCAGGCCTAATTGTGTCCCCTACTAGATTTCTCTATTTTGAGACGTTTGGTCAGGCCACGATCAGCGCCCGGTCTGAATTTCTGCACGGATGATGTTGCATGAAAATATACTAAAATTATTATATTTTATAAAAACGTGTTTGGGAAAATTGAATTATATTATGAGCTCAAAAAAAGTTAATTTATTAAAAATGTTCTTGAATGCCGGTGATTCTGCCAGTTGTCGGACACTGAAAAATGTCGTCATAGAAATATGTAAGATTTAACAGTGCCCAGGTGCAAATTTCGGTATATTGGTATGGGTCATTGTTGTAAACTAAAAATACTACGGAATTAAAAAAATTATTAATACTCTGGAGTTAAAGCTCATTTTAAAAAGGTATATGCTAACAGGTTGAATACCCGGGTTCAATTTTTCGTAATTAATGAGAATGTTTCTGTTTCAAGTTAACTATATGTCTCTATATTCAAAACTGTTAATATTGTTTAATTTAAATGACAAAATGATTAATTGATAATTATATATTTATCTTAAATTATGATTACGGTTTGCTAACCGTCGGCCCGATTATAGTATCCGCAGGATGAACCAACTACAATTGCCGACGGTCGGCATGTTGAGTGGAGCCAACTTTTTATGCCGACCGTCGACATCCGACATCCAATGGTTGGCATGTTCCATCGGGCAAATCTTGTGAAAATTGGTTGACTCAACCATCTGCGCCGTTGGTCGATGGACCCTTATCAAATTGGAGGTTGGGCCAACCTTGAGATCAGTGGGTGACCAGACCATCAATGCCATAGGTCGGTGAACCGTTATCAAATTGGAGGTTGGTCCAACCTACACGGAAAAAATTTGTCGCCTAGAAATTAAGCGACTAATCGAAGAGTCTCGGATAGAAAGAAAATTTTGCCCAGTTTTTAAATATTCTTTAACTTTTACAGGAATTTTAGTAGAAAGTCGAAGAGTTTTTAGATACCTTAGTAGCAGAAAAAAGTCGCTGAATTATTGCATTACAAGTATTACCCGACAAGAAGAGGTAAATTAAAATGGATTACAAAAATAAATTAAAATGTCAACAATTTTTATCTTACAAACCGAATTAAATTGTTTCCAAGTTTTAAGGAATAAAACAGAATTAAATTGGTTTCAATTCTAACCAGCGTATCAGAATTAAAATGTGTGCGACTTTCATGAATAATTGAAAAGAATATACATGTGTGCAGATGAATGCTTTTCAAAAGAATTAAAACATGAAAGTTCAAAAATGACATGATTGAAAATTGAACGATATTCGTAACCATTTTAATTCGTTTCAATTTACCTCTTCTTGCCAGAAACTCATCGACGTGGACCAGAAATCAGTCGACCAGTCGCAGAAAACGATGCGTGAAGAAAGTGCGCATGCTCTCAAGCTACAAACGTGGTGTGGTATTAGCCAATTTCTGTTTCCAGTTGTGTTCAAAAGTTTCGTTTTATTCTGTGAAAGTGCTCCTAAATCACTAAAATATTTGTAAAGTACATTTAATTTTGCAAACAATTTTGTAACTCATTTCTCAAATAACTTGGAATTGTAGACATTGGTACAAAAACACAAATCCTACAAGCCTCCACAAAAATATTAGAATACTTTGTAATATTGGACGACTTTCTGACAAGACTACTTTATAGATCCCATTTTACAGCAATGAAAATATAAACTTACAAGGTATAATATCAATATTATGAATTCTATTATTATTATAACTGGATTACTTTCAAACAGTTGTTAAATTAATTAATAAAAGATTTTAAAAGACAGTAAAATCGTCCCCAACACATGCTAAAAAAATACAGAAAATTTCTAAAAGTGTTGAGCAAGAATATTAGGAGATTTTGAATACGTAATATAGAGCACGGTTTCTCGTAAGTTGTAAAAACATAGTTCGTGTAGTATATAAGGACAATGAGAAAGTAGATTCTCATTGCGTGAAACTGCGTTAGCGGTAGTGTAATATATAAGTGTGTTTGCGTGCGTACTAGTGTTTAGTTCATGTTAGGTGATAATATGGAATAGAAAATAATATAAGTTGCGTGTGGTGACAAAAGATGTGTCTTGAAAACTATGTATGTAAAAAAAAAACTATGTGCGTATAATCATGTAAATAGATTACAATAAAAAGTTAGAAGAATTTTTTTTATTTTTCATTGGACGACTGAATTTTTTGTTTTCCGCGACTGTCGCTGAGAATTTAGAACGCAGTTGATCAACTTTTGTAATTTTCTTCGACTGTCGCTGAACGAACGCATGCCCTGCAGAGCAACCGATGGATTCTTCATTTTCTGCGACTGTCGCTGAGAAATACGAACACTATCTCTAAATTTTGCTTAATATTTACCTAATTTTTGAAATGATTGCGTTTTGAATTCTGAAACACTTTCTACTCTATCCGAGAGTCTTCAACAAAGTCGACGAAATTTTGAACGACAAAATTTTTCCGTGTACTGCATACAAAGTAAGCACGTCGAAATGAGTGCTAATAGTAAACTGAAGCTTTACACTCGTTTTTCTCAAAATTAGGTTTTGGACACTTCTAACATTGAACACTTCCAGTTGGCGAATTTTTCATCTACAGGGGACTGAGATCACTCAAAATGTTTAAAATTTAATCAATTATATGCTCAAATAGATAAGTCCAATAATGCCAAAGTGGGCCCCTTTCTTCCTGACATACACATACATTATTTTAACTGTTGAATATCTCTCATTTTTAAGCAATTAAAAGGCAACATTAAAAAAGTTGACTTTTAGCAACGAAAAGTAAACAACTTAAAATTAATTACATCAGAAACTTGATTTCGCGGTCGTTAAATGCCCTTTCCACAAAACCACGCCTTCTTTTAAATGCGTATAAGCACACACACAACCTCTGTTTCATGTGCGCACCAATGAAAACTTGCCTCTGACGTTGAGACGTCATTCTCGATTTAGCGGTCTACCCCCGAGCCGACCGCTAAATCAAGTTTCTGGTGTAACTCAAAATCTTTACAGAAATGAGCCTTTTTTGAAATTCATAATTCAATTGCAATGATTATTCAAAATATCTTGGAACTTTATTTACAATTATATTTTGAAACATTCTATTTTAAGGGGGGGGGGGTATGGTCCAAAAAATCGGTTTTTTTCTTTTGAATTTTCTTGTAGCAGGACATCTCAAACATATTCCAGAAAAGTTGCAAGTCATTTGAAAAAAAATAAATATCTACATTAGGAACTTTAAGAATATTGCTCAACAAAATGATGAGGACGTCAGTGTCACTAGCTTTGACCAAAATCTTTGAGTTAGGTGGCGATTTGCTTGCATTAAACATTATTCGTGTATCAGCCTCTTCATGCTGACATTTTAAATCTGTTTCTTCGGTTTTTATGACATGGTTTTCAAATGAACGATATGAAAAAAAATTCTCTTCAACTGTAATGTAAACTGTTTTATCGAGTAATATTGAAAACAAATGGTCATTTTCCCAGTTACTAGCAAGAAATCTTACCAGTGCCTATTTGAAACGACAATTCTTTAGACTTCCTGAAAAGTCATTGGGTCTGGTTTAAAGAAGACCATGGATTGTGTGGGGAATATCAAACCCTTCTCGGTTTTGTCGTTTGCAATCTTCTATGGATGGTATTAGATACCTATCAAATATGAAGTGAATCTTATGGGCACTTTTTGAGCAAAGTTTTATCAAAATTCTCTCAGTTATTCTTCCAAATGTTTAAAGCATTGAAGATCCCTCAAGATATAAGATATGGAAACCGTCAATTATATCAGTGTCAATTTGTACGGGAACTGTGAATTCAATGTATGATTTTAAATGTTTAACTAAAGCCGTCTTATCTGTTTTGAACATTTCACCGGTACGTTAAAAAAGAGCAAGAGGTGCTGGTGCAAGAGGATAGATTAAACAGTGCTCAATATTAACTTTCTTTTATAAAGCAATAGCCAATAGCCGTCCAAACACATCTCGTTCCATTTTAAGAAGAGCTTGTTTGCTTTCATCTTTATTCTTTTAGGCCTTTTTGATACATTCGAATGCAAAATTTAAGATCTTATTTTTCTTTATTGGTTTATCAAATTGCCCAGTCTGTTCGACGCACTCTGAAATAAACTGCATCTTTTTTACATTTCCTAGTGATCGAATATTCAGCAAAAAGTCAGTTACGTCTGAAAGTGCTGCCTTGCCAGTCGAAATGTTGAATAACACGTTTTTGTCAGTACTTGGGTCGAAAGGGTTTATGGTGTTGTTTATAGTTTGAATGATATTGGTAAGACTTTTTGTGTCTTTCCCAATTCGATTTTTCTGCAAAGAATATAACGTATCATTTGATTTAGATAAACCTATCTACTCCATTACTGCAGATAAAATTTTTGTCCTCATACTGTGGCTGAGGGCCCATCTTTGTCTCGCAGAAATGGAATTTGTGAAGCAAACAATTCCTGTTAACGTATTGCCAGCATCAGCATTTATGGTTTGCTCTAATGTCAAATCTACAGGTAACCTGGAAAAATTATTCTTTGTACGTCTCACACCGAATGCTCCATGACAAAATTCAGAAAGCAGACGTGAGTCTTCAATTTTTAATTTAATGAAATTATTGAAATACATGACAGACCATCTAGCATAATTTGGCTGATTTAATGTAAAAAACAAATCGCACATTTCAAATATGATGTACACATAAAGTTCAAAATTACTGCAACGAATACTTCTAGAGAACCGATGGCAAATATTAATCAATTCCATATATTGGAAGTAATATTGAGCAGATTTTCCGTGTTCACCTGCTACAGTTTTTTCATAGTACCGTTTATAATTCTCTAAAATTTGTTTCAATGAATCGGGTAAATTCATCTTTTCGTTTCCATCATTTAAATGAGATCAGGTGATATTTTCATTAACATATTCATATGTTCATTTAATAATAGAGGATCAACTTCGATTTGTGATAAATATTGATCAAAATGAAGAACTTGCAAGGCAACAGAAGTCAAAGGAGGAAGTCGTTTGCAACGATTAAAATGCTTGCTGTCTAAAAAGCTATTTGTCGAATCTCCGGCTATTTGAATGTGAAATGTTCCTAAGTTTAAGAAAATATGATCAAATGTGGGACTCGCATCTTTTTGGATTTGCATAGCCATTTTGGCTATGGGCAAGTCATATGTGACAATGATTTGATTTTTCGACAATCTCACTTGTTAGATGGAGAGTTTCGGAGGCAAATATTTGATTTTTTGAGTTTCACTATTCTCAACAGAGACTTTACAATTATAACGCAGCCACATAGGAACCAAATCAAGGAAATGCCCCATACAAGATCTTTGCGTATAGCATTATCTTTAGCGTATTTGAATGATTGTATCATGTGTGCAATAGAGTTAACATCAAGCATTATCATGTCAGTGACTGGTTTTCTGTAATACAGTCGAATCTCCTATGGAATTCCATTAAAACGTCGTCTTTTACGTGGACGTGTACAAGATTCACTAGCGTTCTCATCTATTTGGGTAGCAATAAATGATCCCAAGGTTTCGATATTGTTGGACTGTTCTTTTTCTACGTTAGGAAATTGATATATGATACCGACAATGTCGAGCAAAGTATCTTCTCCCGAGCTTCTTGAATTCGTCATTGATTTAACAGCCATTCCAAGTGTAAGATGTTTAGCTGGCTTTATTTTACCCTTTGTAGTGATATAAATTAATTCACTGCACAAAGACCTTATTTTTGTTGTATCAACATCAGAATTTTTGCGTCTAACATCTGGACTCTTAATGAGGTGGCACATAAAATCTATTAATTGATTTGGAATTTGGCATTCTCCCTGAATTATATCATCTGCATTTATATTATCAGGAAGCTCGTTGGTCTCAAGAGACATGTTGCATTGTCGCAACTCATAAGCAGCTTGTTTAAATCTATAAGTGTTGTTTTTCTCTAAAAATGCGACTTCACTAGCTAATTCGGAAATTTCTAAATCATGCTTATAAACAATTTTTTTTCGATGTGGTATGGTTGATGTCTCCACTGTAAGAAGGTCCCCATAACTTTTTATAATCTTACTTTCCAGCTTTTCAATTGGGTCATTTTTAAAGTCCTCTGTACGTATGTCAGATACCGCAAACTCCAATAACAAAGACTTGTATTGATGAAATAAGTCAACAAGATATAGAACTCGCCTTCAATTGATAATCTCCTCGGTGATTAATGTAGACAATGATTCAAATGCAGTTTTATGCAGTTCTCGATTATCATGCCATCTACTAGGTACAGAATGTTCTGCATTTTTTGATTTGCTTTTAGTTGATATAAATCTGAACAAGTACCGTGATATGATACATTTTCTTATTGTTTTATTTTTTCAAGCATCTGAGTATCATTTGACTCCTTGGCTATTTCCTTGAATCCATCTAAAGTTTTCTCTGATTTCGGAAATGAAACGTAAAGCCATCGTTTGAAATTTTTTTTTTCAACAAGTCCACAAAAAATAAATGGCAAATCTTTTCCTTGATGTAGATGGAAATGTTGGTGTTATTGTATTTTCTGATTCAGATACTACTGATTCATCCAATGTCTTTGATGCAGATGGAAATGTTGGTATTATTGTATTTTCTGATTCTGATACTACTAATTCATCCAATGTCAGATCGAAATTTACTGAAGAAGTGTTTGCACTAGAAGATACATCAGCTGTTTTTTTAGTGGTGATATGAGTAACGGCTTCTAAATCAATTTTTGATTAAGGGGTCTACCCACTTTAGAATGTTCAAAAAATCTATTTTTTTTTATATTTGAAACAATAATTCCTTCTTTGGTTTATTTCACTCTAATATTATTTAAAATTGAAAGAATCATCACCCGACGCGGCCCGGTTCAAAGGCTGTCGGGGTTCAAGTTATGAAATTATATATAATAATCGACAATTCATTCTTTCATTCATTCATTCTTTCATTCTGTCCGCACGTGAAGTTGGTCGTTTTAACTTTCAATTATTTTTCAATAGATTTCAATATTTCGTTGTATTCAAAAATGTTATAAATTCTAGTTTATTTTTTTTGATTTTGACCTTTTAAGTATATGTGTAATAAGTTAAAAATGTACTGCAGTGTTATTAGTGCACTAAATTTTCATTTATTAAAAAATTTCATTAAAAGCTGAAAGTGGATTAGAACTTTATCAAATTTTTAGAGTCAATAAAGTTCTGATTAAAATATAACAT
>WNHD01014038.1:0-11169 GCA_011057455.1 Ganaspis sp. Gsp50 | reverse complement strand
TTCTTTCGAATACTGAGATTATTGAATATGGGAATATCTACGGAATATTCGAGAATATCTGGCAAGTGTACGAAGAATACCTTAGTTGACGACCCCTCGGTTTTTTAATACACGTTTTGTTAATATATAGTTTTTTTCAATATTTAAAAATTTATCTTAGCTGTAAAATTTTAAAATTTTACAATTATAGAGTTTTTACATTTGTTTAATGAAATTGATTTTCTGCTGTTTAATAGTTATCAATAAGTAGATCAAGTTGGAATTGTTTTCTTTTCGTTTTTAATAAAAAAGAATAATACGGCAGATGGGGAAGGAATGCGATTGATTGGAAAAGGTGCAGGATCTTTAAAAAATGTTAAAGATTGGAGGTAGGAATACCGTAAAGTACTTGGGATGCAGTGGCAATTATTTAAGACTGATTAACGACCTATCAGAAGATAATGAGATTCTTGCGACCTGCCTGGTCACCCACTAGTTATTGTCAATGGCTTCTTAGTAACACTCGAAGATTGAGATCGAAGTAATGCATGTTAACTGGCTAACGATCGGTAACCGTGATCTTGCCAGCTTTTATGCATGGTCTAGAAACCCCGAGCGGTCTTTTCCGTCTTTTCCTATAGCGTCACGGGCCTTCTACTTTTCTCCATCCTTTTTCCTAGCTTCGCTCATTCTCTCTTTCTCTCATCTTTTTTTCTCTACAATAGAGACCTACAAACTGAGCAATTTGTAGTAACTACACCTGGTAATCGCCAAGCCAGCAATACCTGGAACGCGGAACAACGCACACACGCATTACACCTGCGGACCAATCGCTCTTGTCACTTAATTATCTTTTTAAAAGCTAATCAAGTCATTTTGCCACTCGAATCTTAAGATCTTGATTCGAATCTTCTTCACAATTTTGATTCGAATGTCGGCAATTTTTATTCGATTATGGACAATTTTTATTCGATTCTTATATTGGATTCAAATTTCAACAAAGAATCGAATCTTAACAAGTTTGATTCAAACTTGGGATAATTTAAACGAATCTTAACAAATCTGACAGTTAAACGTGGCACTTGAACTTGATAAACTAGAATCAACTTTGGAACAATTTAATTGAAACAAAATTATACCAATTAATCGAAATGTAAATCTTCATTGTTTATTTCATTTACTGTTTTATTTCATTTATATAGTTTTTACTTCATTTATTTACTTTTTACTTCATTTATTTACGTTTTACTTCATTTATTTACTTTTTACTTCATTTATTTCTTCTTGTTTACAAAAAGGTTGCATAAATGTTGTTCAACCTTTATGTACAATTTTTTAGCGAAAAGTTGGTTATTTATTGCCCTTATTACTAGCTACTTGGTTTTTTATTTGGCCCTTATCTACAAGCTTGTTCGAAATGTGTTTTCCAAGCAATATATAAAAGTGAGATATGAATTGCCTTGTAAGTCAATCGACGCAGACGCCGAGATGAAGGAAACATTTCTTCTTCTAGTACGAGGCGTATGTATGCATGTAACCACGTGAGCAGAGATTTCAGATTTTACTTCGATACGGGAACGTCACACAGCGGAAATTAATCGTTCTGTAGCATCCTGACTGCATCGTGTGAGATCTGATGGTAATGAGATAAAATAAGTTTGTAGAAGTGCGAAGGAGGCTCAAGAACATCCCTGTAAAGTTGTTTCGATGTCATGCTTCAAGTAGGAAGATACGCTTCTCCTTCAAGTGTTATGTAAGAATGTCATCATGAATTTCACACTACTAATGTGAAAGATTCAAAAATCTCACTCAACGATGTAAGGAGTTGCAAAAATTATTTCTCCAGGATTACTCGATGGAAAAATCGTAATAATGTTCAAAAAGTGCATATTGAATGTTGGAAAATACTTGAGAATATTTAAAAATACAAGAGAATGTTAAAAAATACAAGAGAATGTTCAAAAATACTTGAGAATGTTCAAAAATACAAGAAAATGTTCAAAAATACAAGAGAATGTTCAAAAATACTTGAGAATATTCAAAATTACGTGAGAATATTCGAAAATATATCAGATAATTATATGGAATGCATCAGAATATTACAAAATACGTTAAAATGTTCAAAAACACGTATGAATATATGAAAAATGCATTTGAAAATCCAAAAATACCTCAGAATATTTAAAAATGCATCAGAATAATCAAAAAAAGGTGTCAATATTTGAACAATACAATTGAGTATTCTAAAGTATATCAAAATATTCTGAAATGCATCAGAATATCCAAAAGTACACCAGAATATTCAAAAATGCGTGTATATATTTGAAAAATACATTTGTCTATGCGAAAATACATCAGAATATTCTAAAATGAATCAGAATATTCAAAAGTACATTAGATTATTCAAAAATACTTGAGAATATTAAAAAGCCATGTGTGAATATTTGAAAAATGTACTTGAATGTTCAAAATTCCATCAGAATATTTCAAAATACATTAGATTATTCTAAGGTACAACAAAATATTCAAAATTACAACATAATATTCAAAAACAAGTTTGTATATTTAAAATACATTTGACTAGTTCAAAATGCATCAGATTATTCCAAAATGCATCATAATATTCAAAAATAAAAGTGAATATTTCAAAATCATGAGCAAATATTTCAAAATACATTAGATTATTTTAGAATACTTAAGAATATTCAAATACATGTCTGAATATTTGTAGAATATACTTGAATATTTCTAAATACATGGAAATATTCTAAAATAAATCAGAATTTTTTTGAATGCTTGAAAATATTTGAAAATACACCAGAATATTCAAAAGTATGTGTGTATATGTTGAAAAATGCATTTAATTATTTTAAAAAGCATCAGAATTTTTAAAAATACATCAAAATATTTAAAAATACATCAAAATATTTAAAAATACATCAAAATATTTTAAAATATATCAGAATACTTAAAAATACATAAGAATATTCAATAATACTTCTTTATATTTGAAAAATTCATTTGAATATTCAAAAATTGATCAGAATATTTCAAAATTCATGAGATTATTCTAAAGTACATCAAAATATTCAAAAATGAAATAAAATATTAAAAAATAAGTTTGCATATTTGAAAAATACATTTGATTAGTTAAAACTGCATCAGAATATTTCAAAATGCATCATAACATTAAAAAATAGAAGTGAATATTTGAAAATACATTGGATCATTTTAAAATACTTCAGAATATTTAAGAACACGTCTGAATATTCGAACAAATACACTTGAATATTTTTAAATACGTAAAAATATTCTAAAATATGTCAGAATATTTTAAAATGCTTTTAAGTATTTGAAAATACATTGGAATACTAAAAAGTACGTGTGTGCATTTGAAAAATACATTGACCTATTTTAAAATGCATCATAGATTTCAAAAATACATCACCATATTTAATTTTACATAAGAATATTCAATAATACTTTTTAATATTTGAAAAATTCATTTGAATATTCAAAAATCCATCATAATATTTCAAAATATTTCAAAATATTTCAAAATATTTCAGTATATTCTATAATACATCTGAGTATTTAAAAATGCTTTAAAAAATATTCAAAAGTACAAAAGTATATTCTAAAATGCAGCTGAATATTCAAAAGTACATCAGAATATTCAAAAGTACATTAGAATATTCAAAAGACAAAAATAGATGAAAATATTACACAACTAATTGAAAAATCAGAAAAAAAATCTTTGTGCGAATTTATTTTCCTATATTTTAAGTTTCTTGTGGAAAACAGCATGAATTATTAATGTTTAATAAATATGTCATTTCCTGCATTCAGTTTGTGCGAGCTCTTTAGAGAAAATAAAATTTGACTTTGAGCTTCTCTAGAAAGATACCTTGAAGGCCTGGATATTCAAATCGATTCGATTAACGATTTGTTACAATCTTAAATCCGATGCTTGTCTCATGAACGATCATTAATACGCCCCCTCGATATCTAGGGGGCATAAATTAAATTCGGCTTAAATTTACTATGTATCAGGTCTCTCTACAAAGAAACCGAACCCAAAGGCTGAAACTGTCCTAAATAATCAAGTTCATAAAGACTTCATATACACAAGTAACCGATATTTTCTAAAATAGTCAGCGAATAAATTAATTATTCAACACTGATTTCAACTTATGTCTACTCATTATTATTTAATCCCGAATTTTTTCTGATCGAACTTTCTCATTTTGAATAAAAGCGAACTTTGCTCGATTATTGTTTTAATTGCTTTCTTTTGTTTAACAAGTTATTTTCTTACATCTTTTGTTTTTTAGCATCTTTTGTTTTTTAACATCTTTTGATTTTTAACATAAAAAGTAAATACCTCACTAAGTAACTTGCAAACAGTAACAACAAGAATAATTCATTTCAATAAAAAATACAATCCACAAAATCCAGACTTCTAAAAGATAATTTTTTGGAAACGGAGGTTCGATTACACGGAAAAATTTAGTTTATTGAATTTTACAAAACTTTTTAGTATTCTTGGATATATCAATTCACAAAGTTGATATTATATGATGTACAGGGCAGCAGTTTTGTAAAATCTAAGAAAATTTCACTACCAAGTACTATAAATTGGTTATAACATTTCTATATAGTTTTCTAAGTAGTCCTGAAATATTCGTAGATTTTACAAAACTGCTCTGTACATCACATAAAATTAAATTTGTGAATTAATATATCCAAGAATACAAAAAGTTTTGTAAAATTCAATAAACTAAATTTTTCCGTGTAGAGAGATTCTACACCGCTAATCGTGCAAAGTTTGGTTTGAACTTGATATTGTTGAATGTTTGGTTACGTTCTAAGCATAATCTCATAAGAAGTGTAGCTATTATGGTTTACGAGTTATGCGGTAAAGTTGAGAGAGAAGAAAAAGCTCAAGGACGGGATTCCAGGTGAAAAAGATGTTTTCTCGAGGTGTAACAAAATGCATGAGTGGAATCGAAGCTTGAAGAGAAAATACGGCAAAAGAAGAAGAGGTATAGCGAAGGAGCGTAAATAACGACCTTGATGTCTCAGGTAAAATGGAACTTGGAGATCGAGACAGTTGAGACCTAACGGGCGGACTTTTCTTAAGAGAAGCGCGCCTAATTGTTTCTCTGGAGCTATTCAAATATAAAAATTGAGGCGAGGAGCTCATTGCTTCCGAGAGGAGAAAGATCCGTTATGCCTGACACGTTGTTACCGTGGCGTCTGCTACTCTGTTATTGGCCCGTAAAACGACCTAATGAATGCATCGCCCATGGCTACACTCGGTCAGTAAAACAATTTCGAGATAACTTGCGTGCATTATCTAACGTGAGTAGGTCGACTTGGCGAAATTAACTGCAAGGGGAACGGTAGACCAATAGAATTGCGGATGTAGATATACTGTTACCGGAATATTAACGCCTCTCTTCACTATTATAAAGTTTCTCTCCAGCATTTCGAGTTTAATTTCTCAAAAAGAAACAACAAGGATGCGCTAAAAATGATCTCCATTGCTGGAGGGGGTGGATACGAACCATAAATGGAAAACAAAGTCATGCCATATGTTCTCCAGGGAGATTAGATAGCTTGCGCTCGTAGGGGAGATTGGATGAATAACGTCCTTGATCTGCGAGCTACGGACCTAATTAGCCATGAAAGAAGTAATGAGCTTGTATAACAAGGCTCGAGTTACTTCCGAGATGCATCCGAGTTGCGTTAATTTTGATAAAGCAGTGTAATTTAAATACTTGTGCGCAATCTTTTATCAATCTTCCTCAGAAGCAACAGATGCATGCAAGATGAATAAACAACTTCTTCTTTATTCTTCTTTATCTAGGCAGATTGAGACATCGTTTAAGAGATTTTAAGACCCATGCACCTTCATCTTGCAGTTGCAAAGTTGCAAAAATGCAAAGTTGCTCTTTAAAATAGTCTTCAAAAGTTTCAAGACATTTTCAAACACTCTTCACTTTATGTTTTAATATTTCGAACTAGGATTTTAAGTTTTCAATCAATCCATAAATTATCAATCATCAATAAATTGGCAATTAATTATCAATGAATTATTTTATTCATTTATTTATCAATGAATTATTTTAGTTATTTATTTATCAATCAATTATTTTATTTATTTATTTATCAATCAATTATTTTATTTATTTATTTATCAATCAATTATNNTATTTATCAATCAATTATTTTATTTATTTATTTATCAATCAATTATTTTATTTATTTATTTATCAATCAATTATTTTATTTATTTATTTATCACATATTAATCAATTATCAATCAATTATAAAAAAAGTTTCCACAAATTATCAACTTTCAACAAAAACTTTTTGACTGGTTTCAATGCGTTTTAAAACTTATTCCAATTGACGAATCATAGAAAACTCTACACGGAAAGATATTTTATTTTAAACTTTGATAGTCATTTTTTAAAGTGAGACTATTCGTAGTTTGAACTAAAAAATAAGTACAGTCACTTTTAAACTATTTTATGAAGAAAATTAGAATTTAATAGTGGAAACTATATTACAAATGAAAAATTTAATATAGTTAAAACTGAAAATGTAGGGATGGATTTTAATATTCCCACTACTAAATTCTAATTTTCTTCATGAAAGAATTTAAAAATGACATTTAAAAGTTACATTTAAAAGTGACATTTAAAATTGACATTTAAAAATAACATTTAAAAGTGACATTTAAAATTGACATTTAAAAATAACATTTAAAAGTGGCATTTAAAAATAACATTTAAAAGTGACATTTAAAAATAACATTTAAAAGTGATATTTAAAAGTGCCATTTAACAGTGACAGCATTTATTTTTCAGTAGCCTCACTCTGAAAAATAACTACAAATTTTCAAATGAACTACAATAGAATTTTAAAATTAATCCATAAAAAGAAGAAAAACACAAAAATTTTATGAAAGTTCGCAATTAGTATACTAATTATAAAAAAAAGCATTATTAATTTTTTTTTATTTTTTTGTTCATTATTACACTGTAAAAACATCTTAAATTGTGACACTTAATGTTCTTACAGTAGTGTTCCTATTGTTTATTTATTTTTATTGGCAGTCTTTGTAAACAAAATAAATACAAATACAAACTTTAAATACATAAATACAAACTTTTGCCGAGGGCTGTCGAGCGAAAATACGCGAAATTTTAAATTGAAATAAATTACAATGAATATGTGATTGATTTGTAAAAATGTTTTGCAGATTGATTCTTCATGATGAATCAATCTGCAAAAATGAGGATATTTTTCAAGTGTATGCTATTTTATAAGCCGCACAAAAACTGGCTTATGTACATTGAGATCTGCGGTACGTATAATAAGGCTTGTAAGTTTAAAAGATATTGAACCAAGGAACGACCGCAAACAGAACCACTTGCGTTATATACCCAAACGAAAATTATTGCGGTTGAATGTGAGGATACTTAACCTCGAGAATAATGTTAGAATAAGGCTTCTTATGCGATGTAATATCGCTACCTGATTACGTTTCTCGTTTTGATTTGCTTTCTTAATAACAAGCCTGTATACAAGCTTATCGCAAAAAGTCCTTCCTTTTTTATTCAATCTTGTAAACAAATTGATAAAGTATATTTGCTCTAATAATTCGACAAGGCAGAAAAAAATCTATCTCGCGTGGGATTCAACTGAAACCAACATTAGTCAAAGTATTAACTGAAACTTGAAATTGAGAGAGTGATAAACAAGTGATAAAGAAATTAAAATACATAAATTAAGGATCGAAAATAAACAAACTGAATTTAAAGTGCAAAAATTAAAATGGAAAATTGAAATGCAGAAATTAAAATGCAGAAAAAATGCAGAAAGTAAAATACAAGAATTACAATGTAGAAAATAAAATAGAACAAAATTGAGTAGCAATAAATGCGAAAGTCAATTTAACTTTGTTCAAAAACATTAAAAAAAATTAAAAAGGTTTGTCTTTGTTTCAAAATGTTGAAATTTTCGTTGCAAAAGTGTCGAATTGTTTTTAATTCAAAATCGACTTTCTCTACTTAAGTAGAAAGAACTGTTTTTGTGAGTCGCCTGTATTTATAAGAGACTATTCAATATCATGTCTATTTTTCGTTAAAAATAAGAACATAAAATATGGATTATTAAAAAAAATGATTAAATCAAAAGAAAATTAAAGCACAATAGATATTTTGATCGCTAAAAGTGTTAATTAAAGTATTATGTAAGTAAGAAGAAACTTGTTGCTGAAGTAATAATTAAAAAAGATTAAAATATTAATCGAAGGATTAAAATAATTAAAAGAGGTTAAAATAATTAAAAAGGATAAAAATAATTAAAAAGGATCAAAATAATTAAAAAGAATAAAAATAATTAAAAAGGATCAAAATAATTAAAAACGATAAAAATAATTAAAAACGATAAAAATAATTAAAAAGGATTAAAATAATTAAAGAGGACTAAAATAACTAAAAATGATTAAAATAATTAAAAAAAAAAAGATTAAAACAATAGACGAAGGATTAAAATAATAAAAAGATAATAAAATAATAAAAATGTAATAAAATAATATTATAAAAAAGTATTAAAATAGTAAAAATCCAGTAAAAAGAAACTAATTAGAAACTAGTAACAATTAAAATATTGAGCAAAAAGGAAGTTTTAAGAAACACTTGCTCAAGGTGATCGTTAGAATATTAAGAAAGAAGGAAATTATTAAAATCACTTTTTCAATTTGTTTAAAACAGATGTTTAAACAGTACAAAAGCCATGAGGAAGACGTATGAGTCTAGACAATTGTTATTTTACAACTCAGTCATTAAATATTAATTAAAATAAATTTTCCGCACTAGACAGACATTTGTTAACATTTCCTTTATTGCCGTCTACTATGAAAGATTAATTTTAATTGTCATTTTACGAATATGTTGTAAAACAAAAACTATTCTGCCTCACATCTTCCGCATGGCTTCTAATATAAATTATTAACAGCATGCAAAGAGGCTGAAGAAAATGAGTAATTAACAAGAAATAATTATACATTATACAGTAAAGGAAATAAATTAATTCAACTCGACTTTAGAACAATCGAAATTTAGGTCTCATCGTAATTAATTACATACTGTATTAAAGAAAGCTTTAAAAAGCAAAGAATAAAAAAAACAATTACAAAATTATCGCGTGATAGAAAACGATCAAAAGAAGTGATCACTTTTAATACAGTAAGACAGAAAAAGCTTGAAAAAACAAAATCAAAATTAAGAAACAATCCAAAAATTATTGCGTGATAGAAAACGATCAATATTAAAAAACAATTCCAAAATCGTTGCGTGAAAGAGAACGATCAAAATTAAAAAACAATTCCAAAATCGTTGTGCGATAGAAAACGATCAAAATTAAAAAACAATTTCAAAATCGTTGCGTGATAGAGAACGATAGAGAAAATAATTGTGATAGAGAAAATCAATGATCTCGATCACGATAAATTTGCAGAAAACGAGAATGGAATAATCAGGAATTTTTCTTTGTGATTTGGAATGAATGGAGGGAATGATACTAATTGAATTTCTCACTCATTCAGCTTTTTTCTTATTGTCTGGGTTACGCACATGGGGGCATCAAAAGAGCGGTCGGAAGTCTTAAAAAGTGGTAGGGCATGTATGTACGAAAGTGAGAGGGTCCATCGGCATAAAACGAGAGAGCGAGAGTGTTGCTATACGCACTCTTGCGAGAAACCGTGGGTGGCGAGGCTTGTCTTGAACCGTTAAGGTCAACGTACAAACGTAACTTGCATTTATATATATGTATATACATTTCCAGATAAATACATACACTTTGAAAAGCACGAGGTCGCTTTTACCCTCCGGCTCTTGTAAACAGCCAGCTCTTTGCGAATCAAGTGGCACGCGCTGTGCGTGCACGCATTTACTCTAAGCGTTCCAATTAGATGAGCATCTTAATCGAAAACCAGGAAAATTGTTTAAAATCAAACCTCCCAATCTGCTGTTTAATCCTGATGCCGATAGTTGCCAATTAATTTACTAATAAATAAACTGCCAATTAGTTTACTAATAAATAAATTACCAATTAGTTTACTAATAAATAAATTAACAATTTACTAATAAATAAATTACCAATTTAATATATTAAAAATGTGTTAAACACTTGTGGCCTTTGGTCCGAAAATAAAAAGATTTTACTTCAGTTGTCAAAAAAATATAATGTCAAATGCATTTTCGCTGTGAACACAGCTCATCAGGACTACAAAAAAAAACCATACAATAAATACATAAGCAGTTAATTATCGGTAACAAAAAATGTAATAAAAATAATAACTTACACGCAAAAAACAATAATAAATTAATAAATCATAAAGTAGTTAATATACATTGTAGACATAACCTCCTTTTTGAGAAAACACAAAAAACATACTGTTACTCTCTTCGTACAGTGAATATCTACATTCTAAAATAATAAATTAATTAAAATTGTAGTATAAATAACATAATAACTGTGACAATTCTATAAATAAATATAATAAAATCAAATTATGTGGTGAAAGCATGTACAGTACTGCTCAGGAATGCCTTCCTTCTGGGAAGGCTCTAATTTGACATGTGCGCACGTTTTCTATTGTTTTTTTACTTCATTTCAAAATTAGTTCTGCAGAATGAAGTAAGAAAATAATAGAAAGTGGGCAAAACATTTCAAAGTAGAGCCTTCCCACAGGGAAGGCATTCCTGAGCAGTACTGTACATCATGCGATCACCTGTCACAGACGACAAAATGTAAAGTATGGATCACAGCGTTACAAACAGTCTAAAGGCCATTTCATAACAAGAAGGCAGATTCGCATTTAACATGATTCAAAATAAATATTAAAAATTATATATTAAAAATAAAAGTGAAATAAAACTTAGTTAATTTTTTATGTGTTTCGATTATATCAAAATATATTATAGATAAATTGTCGACATCAGTCCTAAAGTTTAGTGAATTAGTGCTTCTAACAATATGAAACATCTCTAGAAAATTTCTCGTTCTAAAATAACTGGCATTGTCCAAAATTTGAACTTTATCTTTGACTTTTATTTGACATTATATTTTTTTGACAACTGAATTAAAATCTTTTTATTTTTGGACCAAAGG